>JAKOGI010002081.1:0-145292 GCA_029747015.1 Carnegiea gigantea
ATCCAGTCCAGTATGAGATAGGTGCATTGTTTGGGCCATAACTTTCAAACCGCTTATCCAAATTGAGCAAATAAGCCCATTCTGGAAAATAGACTTCCAGGGCTTTCTAACAAGCCCAAGAACGCGTGATTTGGACGAGTATTCTGGAAGTTATGCCTTGTTGAAGTTGAGGCCGTTGCAAGGATTAATGCTGGGAATATGAAGAGTCTTCGGTTACATATACTTGTGTGGCTGATATTGTGCACGTTTTAGATGCTTCTAGATTGATTTAATCAGCTGCAAAAATCCTAGAATATTCCTTGTAACCTCCCCCACCCCTTTTATGATGAGTCTTTTCATTTTTCTTAGACTTTTCATTAGCTAGTTTTAATTATTAGGAGTTATTTGAGTCCTTTGATTGTCTTTTGCTGAGTCTATAAAATGGGAGGGGCGTGTGAAGCTATTCATTCAGCATTGTAAGAAATTTCCAAAGCAATACAAGTACTTTGAGTGTGTTTCTCAAAAGTGCAACTAAATTCCTAGTTCTATATCTTGAATTGTGGCAAATTCAAGTGGTGTTCTAGGTTCTCTTCCTTTTCCAATTGAAGTGATTCCTTGGTTAAGACAAGAGAATTAGCCCAAGATCAAGTCATTGAGTGGCTCCGTGAAGGATTATCTCAATTACAAGATCTTGTTCTATTCCTTTTTCTTGTGTAGTGAAATTCTTCATCCATCTCATCCATCTTTCATTTTCTCTTCCCAATTTGGCTTATTTTGAGTTGGAGTTTGATTTGGTTCACTTGCCACCCACATATACATCATGAAGTGGCACGGGCGTGCCAATGAGCACGGGTACACCGTGCCAACTTTCTGCCTGAAAGAACTAGATTGGGCTAGTTTTGCCCGGTTTGAGTGCTCTTCAATTCTAACTGATTTTCTATCTTTTTGGTGAGGTGGACTTGAAGGAAATGGGTGTGAATGATAGTAGAAAGAGTGGGATAAGGGAGGGGAATGTAGAACTAGGTAGGTGAAGATGAATACTTTGGAAAATTAAGCAAACAACCTTGCTAATGATCCGGTAGGATGCAAAGGAGAGAGATAAGCTAAACTCTTGGATTGGATACAGTAATCCCCACCAACCTTTGAGTCTAGGGCCCTTAATCTTGATTAAGATACAGAATCACCACTTAATCAAGGTTAAGTCTCACTTGAACACCACTTAGTTTGGCCTAAACTAAGATAAGCAAGCAAGGATTTGGTGAGGAAGCTTTGAAAGCTCTCTATGGTTTTTTCATTGAACAAAATCTGAAGTGTGCTTCATTATGGCCGTGCTTTCCCTTTTGTTGCTGGCCTTACAACCTTTCCTACTCAGCAAGCAAGTCAGAAGACACCTCACCTTACCCTCCTAGGGAGGAAAGGTGTTAATTAACTCTAATTCCCACGGTTAGAGTTAATCAGTTACAATCATACTTAATGCTAATCAAAATACACTTAAAACTTCAAGGAAAGCAAGACAAATGAAGATTACTACTTAATTAACTTGTCCTTAATCTCATTCAGCTTCAAATGCAGCAAGGAAAGCATGTGCCCAGTCGAAAAGTGATCTCCTCTTTGCGGCTGTCCAATACGAAGCGAGATAGCACCCTCCTTGTCTTCCAATGAGAATCAAGAGATAATTCTTCTTGCAGCCCTTTTTTCATTGGTTGTGGCCTTTCCTAGGTTTCCTTGGACGTGTGCCAACATAGAAGAGAGTACCCATTCAGCTGAAGAGAAGGAAACCCTCTAGAGAAGGTAAAGTGCTGCTGTGATGTCAACCGGGTTCAGGGCCAGGTTTTCACCCGGTTTTCAGACTAAGTTTAACCCAAGCAAAAGGGGATATGATCTAGGTTTTATTCGTGGGGGGGAAGTTCAAGGTGTGTAAAAACCCCCCGAGCAAGAAATTAAGGTTAAACAAGGCTTAAGTAGGGTAATCATGCCTAAACTTTTAACCGCGCAGAATTGGGCCGATTCTGACCGGATGGGAAAATGTCATTGATACTCCATCCTCTTTATGGCATGATTTGAAACCAATGCCTGGACTTGATAGCTAACATCCTAAGGATTCCAAAAATGCAAAAATATTGGCCTTAAGCCATCATATGGCTTAAGAAATCAGATGCACAAAACCGGGCTTATGCTGACCGGTTAACCCGTTTGTGCTGTTTTCGATTCCTTGCCAAAGGTGAGCCATCTTCTTGGTTTGGGACCTTGTTTTTGGACGAATTGGACTTGATACATCTTGACTAAGGTCTTGGCTAGGTAGGACTCCATCATCCTCCCCTTGTTGAAAAGATTTGATCCTCAAATCTGGTGGGGAAGTGTCCGGATAGTAGGGGCTCAAATCAGCTACATTAAAGGTGGCTGAAACCTCAAAATACCAGGGAGATCAATCTTATAAGCATTGTCGTTGATCCTCTCCAAGACTTCAAATGGACCTTCCGCTCGTGGCATGAGTTTGTTTTTCCTTTTAGAAGGAAAATGTTCCTTTCTTAAATGGATCCATACCAAGTCTCCTGGTTGAAAAACAATCTTTCTCCTATGCTTGTTGGCGTGTGCTTCATAGGCTGCATTAGTCTTCTCAATTCGAGCCTTCACCAACTCATGGAGCTTTTGAATTTCTTTTACTCTTTGTGTGGCATCAACATGGGGCTTTTGATCTTGGGGTCGTGGGGTGAGGTCATTTGGACTTAAAGGATCAACCCCATACACCACTTTAAATGGTGAAAGACCAGTAGCTTTGCTAGGTGCCCGATTGAATGCAAACTCAGCATGGGGTAAGAGTAAATCCCAGGCCTTCGCATTAGGTTTAATCAAAGCCCTTAGGAGAGTACCCAGGGTTCGATTAGTGACCTCAGTTTGGCCATCAGTCTGAGGATGACAGGTAGTACTAAACAGCAACTTAGTTCCAAGCTTTTTCCACAGGGTAATCCAGAAATGACCGAGGAACTTCGTATCCCTATCTGAAACAATGGTCTTAGGGATACCATGCAACCTTGTTACCTCTTTAAAATAGAGCTCGGCAATGTGTGTAGCATCATTGGTTTTGCAGCAGGAAATGAAATGTGCCATCTTCGAAAATCTGTCTACCACCACGAAGATTGAATCCTTTCCCCTTTGAGTCTTAGGTAGACCCAAAATAAAGTCCATACTCACATCTACCCAAGGTAGGGTAGGTACGGGTAATGGCGTGTATAATCCGTGGGGTAAGGTATGACTCTTGGCTGCTTGGCACGTTCCACACCTTCTAAGGATGTCTTGAACATCCTTTTCCATCCCTGGCCAATAGTAGTGTTCCCTTAACATGGTTAAGGTTTTTGACTCTCCAAAATGACCGGCCAGGGAACTTCCATGAATTTCCCTGATTAGTAGTTCATGAGTGCTACACTTTGGAATGCATAACCGCACTCCTTTGAATAAATAGCCTTCTTGGGTTAGGAAGTCGCCCTTTGGATGCTTCAAACAAGCTGCATAGGGAGGCCCAAGGTCTTCATCTTGAGCATATAGACTCTTAAGATGCTCGAAACCCAGAATAAGGGCGTCTAACTGAAACATAAGGAGATGTCTCCTTGATAATGCATCCGCGCCTTGATTCAACTTTCCTGATTTGTGCTTGATAGTGAATTGGAAAGACTGTAGGAATTCAACCCACTTAGCATGACGTGAGTTCAGTTTGTGCTGACCCTGAATATACTTCAAAGCCTCATGATCTGAATGAAGTATAAACTCACTAGCCACTAAGTAATGACTCCAATGTTCTAGACACCGAATGATCGCATAGAATTCCTTGTCATAGGTGGAGTATTTTCTTCTTGAGTCACACAGTTTTTCACTGAAGAAGGCTAATGGCTTGCCTTCCTGAGTTAAAACTCCACCAATTCCTACTCCTGAGGCATCACATTCAACCTCAAAAACTTTCTCAAAGCATGGTAGAGAAAGGACCGGTGCTTGAGTAAGTTTCTTCTTTACTTCTTCGAAGGCGGATTGAGCTTTAGGAGTCCATTGGAATGATGAACCCTTAAGCACTTCAGTCATAGGGGACATGATGGTGCTGAAGTTTCGAATAAACCTTCTGTAAAACGAAGCCAAACCATGAAAACTTCTAACATCATGTATACTTTGTGGTTGAGGCCAAGTGCGAATAGCCTCTATCTTCCCTTCATCAACTTTAATGCCTTCACTAGAAAAAATGTAACCTAAGAATGTAACCTCATGAGTAAAGAAGGTACACTTCTTAAGATTACCATATAGCTGCTCACGTTCAAGGACATGCATGATCTGATTGAGATGATTTTAATGTTCTTGCTCGTCCTTGGAATAGATAAGAATGTCATCGAAGTAAACCACCACGAACTTGCCAATATAAGGTTTGAATACTTGATTCATCAACCTCACGAATGCGCTAGGAGCGTTGGAAAGACCGAATGGCATAACCAGCCACTCATATAAACCTCCTTTAGTCTTGAATGCAGTCTTCCATTCATCTCCCTCTCTTATTCTGATCTGGTAGTAACCACTTCGAAGATCAATCTTAGAAAAGACTTTAGAGCCATGTAACTCGTCTAGCATGTCTTCAAGCCTAGGTATAGGATACCTATACTTGATGGTGATCTTGTTTATGGCTCTGCTGTCCACACACATGCGTTGGCTGCCATCCTTCTTGGGAACCAACAAAGCAGGCACGGCACAGGGGCTTAAGGACTCACGCACAAGTCCCTTTGACATCAATTCCTCTACTTGCCGTTGAATCTCCATGGTCTCCTTTGGGTTTATTCTGTAAGCTGGCTTGTTTGGAAGAACTGAGCCAGGAATGAGGTCAATATGGTGTTGGATATCCCGTTTAGGGGGTGAACCCGAGGGTATCTCTTCTAGAAACAAGTGACAGAATGCTTGGATGAGTGATTTGGCAAATGGATGGGTTGGTAATGGGGATTCTGGTTCTTCTTGTATGGTTAAGATCCACTCCTTAAAAGCCTTGAATTCATGATTCGAAGCCCTCAAAAGAGTTTCACTAAAAGTGAGTAAACAACCAGATTGTTCATGGCCTTTTGTGGGTTTGTTCTTGAGAATTTCGGATGGTGATAATGGTTTTAGAGTAATCTTCTTGCCTCTCATAGACAAGGAATATGTGTTCATGAAACCATCATGGGTCACCCTTCGGTCATACAACCAAGGCCTTCCCAACAATACATGGCATGCATCCATAGGTATAACATCACACCAAAGTTGGTCTTGATAGTTCTTACCAATGGATAATGAAATGAGACACCTTGAATTGACTTGAAGCCTTTTGCTTTGATTCAACCATTGTATATTGTATGGATGGGGATGGGCCGTAGCTTGCAAACCTAGCTTTTCAATCATGGTAAGGGACACCACGTTTGCACAGCTCCCACCATCAATAATCAACGAACAGACCTTGCCTTGAACCGTGCACCTAGTGTGGAATATGTTTTCTCTTTGTTCATCCTTGGTGCTCTTTTGGCCGTTCAAGACTCTCCTCAAAACTAACATTTCTCCCTCATCAGCTTCCTCCTCAACTTCTTCTTGACTCTCTTCATGCTCTTCTTCAGTTTTACCTTCATTTTCACCTTCCTTTTCTTGCTCATCCACGGTTCTCCATTCGGCCAAAGTGATGACCTTGCGGTTTGGGCACTCTGAAACAATATGGCCAAGTCCTTGGCACTTGAAACATCTTCCAGTGCTCATAGGATTGGGGTTTGGTCGAATTGGGGTAGCTGGGGCCTTTTGTGGTGCTTGGGTTCTTTGTGGATTGAAAGGAAAGGGATTTTGTGGCTTGGAAACTGGTTGGGAACTCCCCTTGTTAAAAGGTTGGTTTCAGATTGGAGGCTTTTGATGTGGAGGTTTGAAAGTTTGCTTAGCTTTCTTTTGTTGCTCAACCTTGTGAGCAAGTACGCAAACCTCATCAAATGTGGTGTAAGCTTGTAATTCCACAACATTAGAGTACTTAGGATCAAGTCCTCCCAAGTACCTTACAATCGTTTGCTCTTCTGGTTCTTGCAAATCACATTTAATCACAAGCTTCTCAAATTCTCTAGTGTATTCTTCAACACTAAGATTGCCTTGACTCAGATTATGAAGTTGTGAATAACAATCTTGGACATACGTGGGGGGTAAAAATCTAGCTTTTAACTTGGATTTCATTTTCTCCCAAGTTCTGATTTTGGACTTACGTTCCCTAACTCTCTTAGCACACAAGTTGGTCCACCATAAAGAAGCATACTTACGTAGTCTTAATGCCACCAACTTGACTTTCTTTTCTTCTGGAACGTCCTTGTATTCGAATACCCTCTCCACAGTGTGCAACCAGTCCAAGAAGTCTTCTGGATCAAGCTTGCCTTCATATTCTGGAATCTCAACTCTAAAATCATTAGAGTTACCTTGTCCTCTTGGCTCTTGTCGTGGTTCTCTGAATGGCTCTTCATCACTTGAGGACTCTAGGTGGTGACTGAACACTTGCTCTCGGCCTTGCGATGCAGAATGAAATGATTCTTCATTGAGTTTTTGCTTTTGCTTGAGGAAGACACCCAATTGCTTTCGTAAATACTCATTTTGGGCCTTGAGCTCTTGGTTAGAAGAAGTAATCTCATGATTATTCTTCAAGACAGCATCAAGCTTTTCTTCTATGCTCATACTAGTACTCATGTTTGTGTTTGAGAAATGAGAAAGAAGGGAGTTTGGATGTGTGGATTCAATACCTTAGGCCAAAGATGAAACTCAGCTCTGATACCAAATATGATGTAAAGGTCAATGGGAATGATCACACTCACTAACCTTACACCAAGGAAGACTCAAAACTCAGTGTAGTTCACGGGCTGAAGTGGCACGGGCGTGCCAATGAGCACGGGTACACCGTGCCAACTTTATGCCTGAAAGAACTAGATTAGGCTAGTTTTGCCCGGTTTGAGTGCTCTTCAATTCTAACTGATTTTCTATCTTTTTGGTGAGGTGGACTTGAAGGAAATGGGTGTGAATGATAGTAGAAAGAGTGGGATAAGGAAGGGGAATGTAGAACAAGGTAGGGGAAGATGAATACTTTGGAAAATTAAGCAAACAACCTTGCTAATGATCCGGTAGGATGCAAAGGAGAGAGATAAGCTAAACTCTTGGATTGGATACAGTAATCACCACCAACCTTTGAGTCTAGGGCCCTTAATCTTGATTAAGATACAGAATCACCACTTAATCAAGGCTAAGACTCACTTGAACACCACTTAGTTTGGCCTAAACTAAGATAAGCAAGCAAGGATTTGGTGAGGAAGCTTTGAAAGCTCTCTATGGTTTTTTCATTGAACAAAATCTGAAGTGTGCTTCATTATGGCCGTGCTTTCCCTTTTGTTGCTGGCCTTACAACCTTTCCTACTCAGCAAGCAAGTTAGAAGACACCTCACCTTACCCTCCTAGGGAGGAAAGGTGTTAATTAACTCTAATTCCCACGGTTAGAGTTAATCGGTTACAATCATACTTAATGCTAATCAAAATACACTTAAAACTTCAAGGAAAGCAAGACAAATGAAGATTACTACTTAATTAACTTGTCCTTAATCTCATTCAGCTTCAAATGCAGCAAGGAAAGCATGTGCCCAGCCGAAAAGTGATCTCCTCTTTGCGGCTGTCCAATAGGAAGCAAGATAGCACCCTCCTTGTCTTCCAATGAGAATCAAGAGATAATTCTTCTTGCAGCCCTTTTTTCATTGGTTGTGGCCTTTCCTAGGTTGCCTTGGACGTGTGCCAACATAGAAGAGAGTACCCATTCAGCTGAAGAGAAGGAAACCCTCTAGAGAAGGTAAAGTGCTGCTGTGATGTCAACCGGGTTCAGGGCCAGGTTTTCACCCGGTTTTCAGACTAAGTTTAACCCAAGCAAAAAGGGATATGATCTGGGTTTTATTCGTGGGGGGGAAGTTCAAGGTGTGTAAAAACCCCCCAAGCAATAAATTAAGGTTAAACAAGGCTTAAGTAGGGTAATCACACCTAAACTTTTAACCGCGCAGAATTGGGCTGATTCTGACCGGTTGGGAAAATGTCATTGATACTCCATCCTCTTTATGGCATGATTTGAAACCAATGCCTGGACATGACAGCTAACATCCTGAGGATTCCAAAAATGCAAAAATATTGGCCTTAAGCCATCATATGGCTTAAGAAATCCGATGCACAAAACCAAGCTTATGCTGACCGGTTAACCCGTTTGTGCTGTTTTCGATTCCTTGCCAAAGGTGAGCCATCTTCTTGGTTTGGGACCTTGTTTTTGGACGACTTGGACTTGATACATCTTGACCAAGGTCTTGGCTAGGTAGGACTCCATCAGTTAAGGACCTGGGCATACAGCTTCGGACTGTCCGAACCATAAGGTGGTTATACTAGCTGAATGGTCAGTCGTGAAGGAAGAGTTTGAAGAGGAAGAAAATAAGGATGAATGTGAGCATGAACTTGAGCAAACTCCAGAAGAAGTAGTGGAAGAGGCTAATGAAAGTGAACTGCTAGTTTTGAGAAGATTTTTAAGCAATTAAAAGGGAGTAAAAGATGAACAAAGGGAGAACGTCTTCCATACTCGTTGTATGGTTCAAGGGAAGTTGTGTTCTTTGATTATTGATGGAGGAAACTATGCAAATGTGGCTTCTCTACGCATGATTGAGAAACTAGGATGCTAAACCATGACACATCCACACCCCTACAACATTCAATGGCCAAATCAGGAATTCAGGTGAACCCATGATGCTTGATTTCTTTCTCTATTGGAAAGAACTATCAAGATGAACTTTGATGTGATGTTATTCCCATGGATGTTTATCATATGCTTTTGGGGAGACCATGGCTATACGACCATAAGGTTATACATAATGGTTACGTAAATACTTACTCCTCTACTAAGGATGGCTAGAAGATTATTTTAGCTCCTTTACCCCAATCAAACTCCATGAAATCAAGCCTCAAAACAAGCTTAAACATTCTAATTTGCTACTGATGGTAGGGGAGCCATTACTAACGGCTTCTTAACATGAATTCAAAGCCTTTAAAGAGTGGATTTTCAGCATGCAAGATGAACCAGCAACCCCTTTACCCACTCATCCCGTGGCTAAAACACTCATACAAAACTTCTGTCATTTGTTTCCTGAGGAGATACCTACGGGTTTATGGAGATCTCTCCATACCCCTTAATTTGGAAACTCAAATCAGCAAAGATAATTATATTTTGAAGGTCCAAGTGTAAATAAATGATCCATTTTTAGTTCAATAAGCTAAGTAGCAGGTCATGGGTTTAAGTCAGCAGCAAACCCATTTTTGAGAGCTTAATTACTTAGGCCCCCCTGGAGGTTTCAGTCTAATATTTTGCAATGGGTTTGAAGTTCAAGAAGTTAGCTTTCCAGCAAAGTGAGTTTCATCTCTGATGTAAGTCCCAAGGGGAAGGAAATAACCCAAGTACTCTCGTCGAAGGAGGCTAGAAAACAAGCAAATTCTCACGGACAGGAGTGGCACGGCCGTGCTTGATGGCACGGGGTGACCGTGCCAATTCACTGCCTAGCTTGCCTAGGTAAGCTCTTCTTCACGGTTTGAGATAGCTTTGAAGGTTATTGGAAGTTCGATGCAATCAGCTATGTTAAGGCTTGATTTTGTATGGTAAGAGGAATCAAGGAGTAAAGGAAGTGAGGAAAGTAAAGAGGATGAAGAAACACTAAGAAGAACAAGAAGTAACTCACGGTTTGAGAGGAGTGAAACCAAGAGTTAGTTTGTGAACTTCAAGAGTGTTTAATGAAACCTTGGATAGTTCTAAGCTGGATGATTAGATAAGATACACCACTAATCATTTAGCTTAGGGCCCTTAATCTTAGATTAGGATAAGATACACCACCTAACAAAGATCAAGACTCACTTGGTCACCACCTTAATCGGCCACAATTAAGGATAAGCAAGTTAAGTGTTTAAGAAATCACAAGACACAAAGTCTTTGCTCTCAACTTTAATACTCAAAACTTATATTACTCAATGAACAACTAAGGCCCTTATATAGCCTTCAAAATACACTAAAAGAGAGCTGAGTGGTGCTTAATCAAGCAGCTCAAAATGACCTGCTTGGCAGCCTTCCACCTTAAGCAAACCCCTTGAAGGAGGAAAACCACCAGGCTAAGCAACCGGGTGTCAAGCAGCCGGTTTCTGCCTCCAGTTGCAACGCATGTTTGACACCTCAAATGATGACTAATTTCTACGTTTCTTACATGGTTGGAAACCTCAAGATGTCCAGATTACCCTTCTTTTTGAATCATAGCAATTGGACGTCATTTTCCCCTTGAATCAGCCTGATTTCCCAAACCGTGCAGATTGGACTCCAAAACAGCACAGGTTTACTAATTAGCTTAGTTCACTAACCAATTGAACTCCAAATCTGGTAATTCCAATTGGAAATGAAAGCTAAGATCTTGGGGACCCAAAATATGTAAAAATTCAAGACTTAAGCTAAACTATGTCATAAGAAATAAAAAGAACAAAACCGGGTTCATCCTGGCCCTGCTGGGAAGTTTTGACACCTTGGGTTTAATTGCTGATTTGAACGACCAAATGAAGTCCAAATTGGATGAAACTTGATTTGTTGGAAAGCTAACATCTTGATCTTCAAATACATCAAAAAATATTAGACTTAAACCTTAGTGTGTTTGAGAAATTAAGCACACAAAAATGGGTTAGCTGCTGGATTTAACCCTTGCCCTGCAGTTTCAATGTTTAATCAAAACTTGGATGATTTATTCATCCTTAAACCAGCATAATAAGATTACCTAATTTGATTTGATTCTTTTTTAACAAAAGGGATGGAGGGATTTCCATCATACTCCCCTTGTTAAAAATGATTTGCCCTCAAATCATAGTAGGTAATGAACTCCTCTTTTTGCTTCAATTCTGGTTGAAATAAAATCAACCATGAAAACAAGCCTCTTTTGAACTTAGAGACTTTCTTCTTTACCTTCCCCTTGTTGATTGGAATGGTGGACGTAGGGGGCGCCTTGAACATGATTGGAACCACTTTCTCACATGCTCTTAATTCAGGATTAGGAACTGTAAGGAATGATTCTGAATTGAATTGACAGAAGGTTCATTTGTGATGTATATGTGGGTGGTAAGTGAACCAAATCAAACTCAAACAAATTCTAAACAAGAATCAAACCAAAGAAAAGTGAATATGGAAGATAGATTGAGATGGATCGAAGAATAATAACAAAAGAAAAAACAAAGGATAAACAAGACCTTGCACTTGAGATAATCCTTCACGGAGCCACTCAAGGGCTTGATCTTGGGCAAATTCTCTTGTCTTTACCAAGGAATCACTCCAATTGGAAAAAGGAAGAGAACCTAGAACACCACTTGAACTTGCCAAAATTCAAGATATAGAACTAGGGATTTTTAACACTTTGAGAATCACACTCAAAGGTATTTGTATTCCTTGGGAAAGCTTACAACTCTGAATGAGAAACACTTCACACCCCCCACCTATTATAGGCAAAACAAGACAAGCAAAAGACACAAAACTCCTAACAATTTAAAACTAGAAAATTGAAAAGACTTAGGAAAAATAAAAAGACTCATCATAAAAGGGGTGGGGGAGGTTACAAGGAATATTCTAGGATTTTTGCAGCTGATTACATCAATCTAGAAGCATCTAAAACGTGCACAATATCAGCCACACAATATATGTAACCGAAGACTCTTCATATTCCCAGCATTAATCCTTGCAACTGCCTCAACTTCAACAGAGCATAACTTCCAGAATACTCGGCCAAATCACGCGTTCTTGGGCTTGATAGAAAGCCCTGGAAGTCTAGTTTTCAGAATGGGCTCATTTGCTCAATTTGGATAAGCGGTTTAAAAGTTATGGCCCAAACAATGCACCTATCTCAGACTGGACTGGATCAGCATAACGTATCTTTGAGTGATATTTTGCCCAATCAAATGATGTCCAAATTAAACAAACTTGGGCTTATTTGAAAGATGAAATCTTAAGCTTCAAAAGCACATGGGCCCTCAAGTTGTGGGTCCACTTGAGCTTGTCCAAAAGTGGTCACAAAAATCGGGTTCCGCAGGGATGAATTCGGCACCAAATTTCTAGCAAAGCTTAACCTCTTTTTGACCTCTCCATAGTGTCGCGAGTCTTTGAACTCACTTAAGAAGACCAAATAGGCACATTTCCATGCATGATCTTCTTTGACCCTTTTCTTCTTTGAAATTGGAGTTGAATAAAAATGATGCATATGGAAATATGCATCATACTCCCGGGTTGTTTTGAGTTTGTCCTCAAACTCAAAGGGTTGGCAAGCCTCTCAAGAAAGGGGTCGCGCTTACAATATGGGAGCTTTTGGGGAAGGAGGTCACAGGGCATCACCTCTAGAGAGATATAGAAGAGGGTGAGGGGAGGATGATAAAACGGGTCATACCTGGTGAGGAGAAGAGGCGGAAGTGAGAAATCTTCTTTGGGGGCAAGGGTTTGGGAAGGATGAATGAGGGTTAAGGCTTGTCGGTCCTTTTGTGGTTTGAGGGGTTGGGAAGGTTGAATGGGGGTTAAGGTGAATTCTTCTTGGGTCAAGAGTTGCTCAACTTCTTCAATAACCCCACATGCCTCCAACTCGGGTGCTTGGAGTTCGGTAGGGCGTACTTCTTGAATCAAGAGTTGTTCAAACTCTTCAGCAACCCTACATGGCTTCATCACTTCAAGGTCTTTAACTACATGCTCTTCAATTCTTGGGGTTATGCTCAAATTCACCTCATTATCTTCTTGGCACCCTTCTTGGGTGAAGGATTGCTCAATTTCTTGCACAATCTCTTCTTGCTTCAACTCGGATCTTTGGGCCTCAAGTTCAAAGGTCTCTTCATCACCACAGTCACCAAAAACAAGAGGTAGGTCAACTAGGCCCGACCCTTTTTCTCCAAGGATCTCTTCATCTTTGTTGGAGTTAAATTTCTCCAAATAAAATAAGGAAGTAGAGCTAGAGTTACAAGCACTCATTGGACTTCCCTTGTTGAAATGAAGGTTTTTAGAAGAGGAATTAAAGCCATTTACCTCAAAGGAAACAAATGGATGCTTGTGTAAGTAAGAGGTTGGAGCGAAAGTATCCATTAATTTACCTCTTAACTTAACCCATATTGTGATCTTACTTTTTCCTCTCTTCTTCCTCTTATACTTGTACTTTTCCCACCATTCAAGCGCATGGCCTCGGAGCTTCTTGATAACCACCTTAAACTTCTCTTGCTCGTCAATATTGTAGCGAGTGAAAACTTGATCCACTTTGGAAATCCAGTAAGGGAAATCTTCTTTTTGGCCACGAAACTTTGGAGTTTCAAAGATGACCATCTCCTTTTCAATTAAAGCAATCTCTTTTCGCAAGTTCCCAAGAGAAATCATGATGGATGAATGCTTAAGGGTTCTTTGTGGGTTATGTGTTTAGGCTAGAAAAAGGCTATTTTGGAGAAGAGGAGGGAGGGCACGGTCGTGCAATGGGGCACTGGGGAACCGTGCTATGCTTCGACTTGAGGAAATGCAGAAAAGTATGGTGGCACGGTCGTGCTGGTAGGCACGGGGGCACCGTGTGAACTTTCTGGCCTGTGGACACTCGACGTTCACGGTTTTTTTTTTTTTTAATGTATTTGGGTGTGATGTGGGTCACTTTAAAAGCCTTGGCTCTGATACCAATTGATGTATATGTGGGTGGTAAGTGAACCAAATCAAACTCAAATAAATTCTAAACAAGAATCAAACCAAAGAAAAGTGAATATGGAAGATAGATTGAGATGGATCGAAGAATAATAACAAAAGAAAAAACAAAGGATAAACAAGACCTTGCACTTGAGATAATCCTTCACGGAGCCACTCAAGGGCTTGATCTTGGGCAAATTCTCTTGTCTTTACCAAGGAATCACTCCAATTGGAAAAAGGAAGAGAACCTAGAACACCACTTGAACTTGCCAAAATTCAAGATATAGAACTAGGGATTTGGAACACTTTTGAGAATCACACTCAAAGGTATTTGTATTTCACTTGGGAAAGCTTACAACTCTGAATGATGAAATGCAACTACACAACCCACCTATTTATAGGCTAAACAAAGACAACCAAAAGACTTAAAAACTCCTAGTAATTAAAACTAGAAAATTGAAAAGACTTAGGAAAAATAAAAAGACTCATCATAAAAGGGGTGGGGGAGGTTATAAGGAATATTCTAGGATTTCTTAGCTGATTACACCAATCTAGAAGGCTCCAACAAACGTGCACAATGTCAGCCACACAATTATATGTAACCGAAGACTCTTCATATTCCCAGCATTAATCCTTGCAACTGCCTCAACTTCAACAGAGCATAACTTCCAGAATACTCGGCCAAATCACGCGTTCTTGGGCTTGTTAGAAAGCCCTGGAAGTCTATTTTCCAGAATGGGCTCATTTGCTCAATTTGGATAAGCGGTTGAAAAGTTATGGCCCAAACAATGCACCTATCTCAGACTGGACTGGATCAGCACAACGTATCTTTGAGTGATATTTTGCCCAATCAAATGATGTCCAAATTAAACAAACTTGGGCTTATTTGAAAGATGAAATCTTAAGCTTCAAAAGCACATGGGCCCTCAAGTTGTGGGTCCACTTGAGCTTGTCCAAAAGTGGTCACAAAAATCGGGTTCCGCAGGGATGAATTCGGCACCAAATTTCTAGCAAAGCTTAACCTCTTTTTGACCTCTCCATAGTGTCGCGAGTCTTTGAACTCACTTAAGAAGACCAAATAGGCACATTTCCATGCATGATCTTCTTTGACCCTTTTCTTCTTTGAAATTGGACTTGAATAAAAATGATGCATATGGAAATATGCATCAGTTTGAGTGTTTTGGGTGTGGGTGGAGTGGGGGAAAAGGTTGATGGTTCACCAAAAGTCATGAAAAGAATATTTCGATTCTCTTTGTATTTTGGTGGGTGGTAAGTGTCTAAGGTGAGCATTTCACCTTCATCCGCCTCAATCACTATCTCCTCGAGATCATCTTCTTTATCCTCTTTCTTTTCCTTCTTCTATTTCGACCTCCTCAGTTGCCTTCCATTCAGCCAAGGTAACATACCTTCGGTTTGTACAATCTGATGCTAAGTGACCAAAGCCTTGGCACTTAAAACACCTTGGGATGTTTTTAGGAAGGGGTTTTGGTGTGAGTTGTGGGGGTAGGCCCTTTTGTGGAGTTTGGTTTTTTGTGGAGAAGGGGAAAGGGATGCCGTGGGTTGAGGGACATAAGATGAACTCCCCTTGTTTAAGGTTTGTTCATATGGTGAGGGATTTGGATTTTCATGCCGTGAGGGCGGTTTGCTCTTCTTTTGCTGCTCAACCTTGTGAGCTAGCACACATACTTCATCAAAAGAAGTGTAAGCTTGCAAATCAACAACATTAGCATACCTAGGATCAAGACCTCCCAAGTATCTAACAATTGTTTGTTCTTCTGGCTCTTGCAAATCACACTTAATCACAAGCTTTTCAAATTCACGAGTGTATTCTTCTACACTCAAATTACCTTGGTTCAAATGGTGGAGTTGTGAGTAGCAATCTTGAACATAGGTAGAAGGAAGAAATCTAGCCTTGAGCTTTGACTTCATCTTCTCCCAAGTTCTGATTTTGGACCTCCTTTCTCTTACTCTTTTGGCACACAAGTTAGTCCACCATAGAGAAGCATACTTACGAAGCCTTAAAGCAATCAGCTTCACCTTCTTGTCTTCTGGGATGTCCTTGTACTCAAAAACTCTTTCAACTGTGTGTAACCAATCCAAAAAATCTTCAGGATCAAGCTTGCCTTCAAATTCTGGAATTTCGACCTTGAAATCATTTGCACTAGCTTGATTCCGTGAGTCTTGTCTAGTCATTCTCAATGGTTCATCTTCACCAGATGAATCAAGAGTATGGCTAAACACTTGTTCTTGCCTCCATGGTTCGGATTGGATGGGTTCTTCACACGCCTTTTGCTTTTGCTTCATGTAGTTTCCAAGTTGTTTTCTCAAGTACTCATTCGAGCCTTGAGTTCTTGATTACTCTCACTCATTTCTTGCATTTGCTTGGAAAGAACTTCAAGCTTCTCTTCCACAGACATGCTAGTACTCATTGTGATCGCAGGAAGGAACGGTTTATGCTTGACTGTGTTTGGATTGAGTTTGGGAGCGTGGGGTTCAGGCAAGGATCTGAATTGCTCTGATACCAAAACTGATGTAAGTCCCAAGGGGAAGAAATAACCCAAGTACTCTCGTCGAAGGAGGCTAGAAAACAAGCAAATTCTCACGGCCAGGTGTGGCACGGCCGTGCTTGATGGCACGGGGTGACCGTGCCAATTCACTGCCTAGCTTGCCTAGGTAAGCTCTTCTTCACGGTTTGAGACAGCTTTGAAGGTTATTAGAAGTTTGATGCAATCAGCTATGTTAAGGCTTGATTTTGTATGGTAAGAGGAATCAAGGAGTAAAGGAAGTGAGGAAAGTAAGGAGGATGAAGAAACACTAAGAAGAACAAGAAGTAACTCACGGTTTGAGAGGAGTGAAACCAAGAGTTAGTTTGTGAACTTCAAGAGTGTTTAATGAAACCTTGGATAGTTCTAGGATAAGATACACCACCAAACCAAAGATCAAGACTCACTTGGTCACCACCTTAATCGGCCACAATTAAGGATAAGCAAGTTAAATGTTTAAGAAATCACAAGACACAAAGTCTTTGCTCTCAACTTTAATACTCAAAACTTATATTACTCAATGAACAACTAAGGCCCTTATATAGCCTTCAAAATACACTAAAAGAGCTTTCCTTCTAAGCTAGGAAAGGCATTTAAGCTTGCTAATCACTACCTAGCACACGGTTTAATCTAATACAAACTAAAGCTGAAAGTTTATATTACAAAGCACTTAATTTATCTTCCTAAGCCTTTTCCTTTGCATTAAGGAATGTAGATGACTCAATTTCCCAGCTAGGAAGGCAAGAGTGCACGGCTAGCCACCTCAAAAGGACTGAAAAATGCATGTGTGCCATGTCATGCTTGAGTGGTCGAATGAGGGCTTGCAAAATGGTGATGTTTCACTTGCTCCACGTGTCTCTCTCTCAAGTAGCTCAGTGGTGCTTGATCAAGCAGCTCAAAAGGACCTGCTTGGCAGCCTTCCACCTTAAGCAAACCCCTTGAAGGAGGAAAACCACCAAGCTAAGCAACCGGGTGTCAAGCAGCCGGTTTCTGCCTCCACTTGCAACTCATGTTTGACACCTCAAATGATGACTAATTGCTACGTTTCTTACATGGTTGGAAACCTCAAGATGTCTAGATTACCCTCCGTTTTGAATCATAGCAATTGGACGTCATTTGTCCATTGAATCAGCCTGATTTCCCAAACCGTGCAGATTGGACTCCAAAACAGCACAGGTTTACTAATTAGCTTAGTTCACAAACCAATTGAACTCCAAATCTGGTAATTCCAATTAGAAATGAAAGCTAAGATCTTGGGTATGTAAAAATTCAAGACTTAAGCTAAACTATATCATAAGAAATAAAAAGAACAAAACCGGGTTCATCCTGGCCCTGCTGGGCAGTTTTGACACCTTGAGTTTAATTGCTGATTTGAACGACCAAATGAAGTCCAAATTGGATGAAACTTGATTTGTTGGAAATATAACATCTTGATCTTCAAATCCATCAAAAAATATTAGACATAAACTGATGCATATTTCCATATGCATCATTTTTATTCAAGACCAATTTCAAAGAAGAAAAGGGTCAAAGAAGATCATGCATGGAAATGTGCCTATTTGGTCTTCTTAAGTGAGTTCAAAGACTCACGACACTATGAAGAGGTCAAAAAGAGGTTAAGCTTTGCTAGAAATTTGGCGCTGAATTCATCCCTGCGGACCCGATTTTTTGTGACCACTTTTGGACAAGCTCAAGTGGACCCACAACTTGAGGGCCCATGTGCTTTTGAAAATTAAGACTTCATCTTTCAAATAAGCCCAAGTTTGTTTAATTTGGACATCATTTGATTGGGCAAAATATCACTCAAAGATACGGTATGCTGATCCAGTCCAGTCTGAGATAGGTGCATTGTTTGGGCCATAACTTTTAAACCGCTTATCCACATTGAGCAAATGAGCCCATTCTGGAAACTAGACTTCCAGGGATTTCTCTCAAGCCTAAGAACACGTGATTTGGCCGAGTATTCTGGAAGTTATGCTCTGTTGAAGTTGAGGCAGCTGCAAGGATTAATTCTGGGAATATAAAGAGTCTTCGGTTACATGTGATTGTGTGGCTGACATTGTGCACGTTTTGGAGCCTTCTAGATTGGTGTAATCAGCTAAAAAATCCTAGAATATTCCTTGTAACCTCCCCCACACCTTTTATGATGTGTCTTTCCATTTATCTTAGTCTTTTCATTTTACTAGTTTTAATTGTTAGGAGTTATTTGAGTCCTTTTGTTGTCTTTTGCTGAGCCTATATAAAGGGGGGGCGGGTGAGCATTGTAGATCAGATTTCTAAGGCATTTTCAAGAGTAATTCAAGCACCTTTGAGAGTGATTCTCATTTGTGTCCCAAAAAATTCCTAGTTCTATATCTTGAATTTGGCTAATTCAAGTGGTGTTCTAGGTTCTCCTTCTTTTCTTTGGAGTGATTCCTCATAAGAGTGAAGGGAATTAGCCCAAGACCAAGGTGTATGTGGCTCCGGAAGGATTATCTCATACTCAAAGTCTTGCACTATCCGTCTCTATCTTGTTTGGTGATATTCTTCATCTTCCCCACCTTTCTTTCTTTTCATTTTGCTCAAGTTTGATTTGAGTTTGATTTGGATCACTTTCCACCCACATATACATCAATTGGTATCAGAGCCACGGTTCTTAAGTGACCCACTTCACACCCAAATACATCCCAAAAAGCCAAAACACAAAAACAAAAAAAAAGGCACAAACCGGCAAACCCAGTCTCGAAGACCAGAGAAGCAGCACGGTGCCCCCGTGCCACCTAGTACGACCGTGCCACTATACTTTTCTGCATTTTCTCAAGTCCAAGCATAGCACGGCCTGCCTGATGGAAGGTTGTTAGGGAGAAGAACCACTCACAACTTACTTCAAAGTGGATTGCTTGACACAAGGAGAAGGAAAACCACAACGGATAGGAAAATCAAGAGTTTGGGATAATCAAGTGGCCTTTCAAGGGATAATCCTAAGAGCCACCCTTGGAGAACACTTGGGCAATCTCTTTATATCAACTAGTTACAGAATTTAATCACCTTCTAGTTGAGAGAAAGAGACCTAGAGATCCACTTGAGTTGCCAAGCTCAAGATACAACACTAGGAATTTTGTGGAGAGAGTTTGAGAACTCACAATTGCATTTCATTCAAGTTGCCTTCAAAATGAGAAAACCATCTGATTTTATGCTAGGATGGCCGAGTTTCTCCCCCCTTCCCATGCAGCAAAAACAATGCCAAGTACATTTGGGAGAAGGAAACACATTACATCCATCACTCACCTAGCTTAACACCTCATCACTAGCTTAAGCTACTTCATTAGGGGCCATGATGCCTCCTAAGTGATGTGTCAAGCTTATAATGATCCTAAAATGCAGCAAAAGTAATCAATTCAGCAAGTGGATGAAGCAAAACCCAAGAAATCAACCCACTTGTACCGGCTAGGAAGAAACCGGTTAAAGGGGTGTTTTGCTTGTCCTTTTGGCTGTGTAAAACCAACACAAGGGGGTGCTTTGCATGGGATTTGAACCCTTGACTTGATAAATATTTAAGTCCCCTTTCATGCTGCAAAATTTCAGAACGCGTGGACTTAAGTTGGTGGTCCAAATTCCTCTTTAATTTAGATGCTGCTGTTTTGGCGCCCAGCCTGCGCACTTGGAAAGATCTTGCTGATTGACTAACCAAACGACCTCCGAATCCTTTGCAACTTGTTTTATTGGATTCCTAACATCTTAAACTTAAAGAGATGGGGCAAGGCAGTCGTTCATCCCCTCACCTTCAAGTCCCAAAAGATGCACAAAACCGGGCCAATTTCTGATTGAATCTGCCCATGTTCTGTCCGAATGCTCTATGACTTACTTGACCAAGGCATGGATGTTCTTGACTTCCTTGGGGCTTGAGGGGGTGTGTGGAGTTGCTGGTTGTGCATTTGGAGTTTGATCATGATGGTCCCCATCACTGCCCGTGCCCCCTTGCACGACCGTGCCCTCCCTCCTCTTCTCCAAAACGGCCTTTTTCTAGCCTAAACACATAACCCACAAAGAACCCTTAAGCATTCATCCATCATGATTTCTCTTGGGAACTTGAGAAAAGATATTGCTTTGATTGAAAAGGAGATGGTCATCCTTGAAACTCCAAAGTTTCGTGGCCAAAAAGAAGATTTCCCTTACTGGATTTTCAAAGTGGATCAAGTTTTCACTCGCTACAATATTGACGAGTAAGAGAAGTTTAAGGTGGTTATCAAGAAGCTCCGAGGCCATGCGCTTGAATGGTGGGAAAAGTACAAGTATAAGAGGAAGAAGAGAGGAAAAAGTAAGATCAGAACATGGGGTAAGTTAAGAGGTAAATTAATGGATACTTTCACTCCAACCTCTTACTTACATAAGCATCCATTTGTTTCCTTTGAGAAATTTAACTCCAACAAAGATGAAGAGATCCTTGGAGAAAAAGCTTCAAACCTAGTTAACCTACCTCTTGTTTTTGGTAACTGTGGTGATGAAGAGACCTTTGAACTTGAGGCCCAAAAATCCGAGTTGAAGCAAGAAGAGATTGTGCAAGAAATTGAGCAATCCTTCTCCCAAGAAGTGTGCCAAGAAGATAATGAGGTGAATTTGAGCATAACCCCAAGAATTGAAGAGCATGTAGTTAAAGACCTTAAAGTGATGAAGCCATGTAGGGTTGCTGAAGAGTTTGAACAACTCTTGATTCAAGAAGTACGCCCTACCGAACTCCAAGCACCCGAGTTAGAGGCATGTGGGGTTATTGAAGAAGTTGAGCAACTCTTAACCCAAGAAGAATTCACCTTAACCCCCATTCAACCTTCCCAACCCTTCAAACCACAAAAGGACCGACAAGCCTTAACCCTCATTCATCCTCCCCAAACCCTTGCCCCCAAAAAAGATTTCCCACTTCCGCCTCTTCTCCTCACTAGATATGACCCGTTTTATCATCCTCCCCTCACCCTCTTCTATATCTCTCTAGAGGTGATGCCCTGTGACCTCCTTCCCCAAAAGCTCCCATATTGTAAGCGCGACCCCTTTCGTGAGAGGCTTGCCAACCCTTTGAGTTTGAGGACAAACTCAAAACAACCCGGGGAGTATGATGCATATTTCCATATGCATCATTTTTATTCAACTCCAATTCCAAAGAAGAAAAGGGTCAAAGAAGATCATGCATGGAAATGTGCCTATTTGGTCTTCTTAAGTGAGTTCGAAGACTCGCGACACTATGGAGAGGTCAAAAAGAGGTTAAGCTTTGCTAGAAATTTGGTGCCGAATTCATCCCTGCGGAACCCAATTTTTGTGGCCACTTTTGGACAAGCTCAAGTGGACCCACAACTTGAGGGCCCATCTGCTTTTGAAGCTTAAGATTTCATCTTTCAAATAAGCCCAAGTTTGTTTAATTTGGACATCATTTGATTGGGCAAAATATCACTCAAAGATACATTATGCTGATCCAGTTCAGTCTGAGATAGGTGCATTGTTTGGGCCATAACTTTTAAACCGCTTATCCAAATTGAGCAAATGAGCCCATTCTGAAAACTAGAATTCCAGGGCTTTCTATCAAGCCCAAGAACGCATGATTTGGCCGAGTATTCTGGAAGTTATGCTCTGTTGAAGTTGAGGAAGCTGCAAGGATTAATTCTGGGAATATGAAGAGTCTTCGGTTACATATACTTGTGTGGCTGATATTGTGCACGTTTTAGATGCTTCTAGATTGATGTAATCAGCTGCAAAAATCCTAGAATATTCCTTGTAACCTCCCACACCCCCTTTTATGATGTGTCTTTTCATTTTTCTTAGACTTTTCATTAGCTAGTTTTAATTGTTAGGAGTTATTTGAGTCCTTTGATTGTCTTTTGCTGAGCCTATATAAAGGGGGGGCGTGTGAGCATTGTAGATCAGATTTCTAAGGCATTTTCAAGAGTAATTCAAGCACCTTTGAGAGTGATTCTCATTTGTGTCCCAGAAATTCCTAGTTCTATATCTTGAATTTGGCTAATTCAAGTGGTGTTCTAGGTTCTCCTTCTTTTCTTTGGAGTGATTCCTCAGAAGAGTGAAGGGAATTAGCCAAGACCAAGGTGTGAGTGGCTCCGGAAGGATTATCTCATACTCAAAGTCTTGCACTATCCATCTCTATCCTGTTTGGTGATATTCTTCATCTTCCCCACCTTTCTCTCTTTTCATTTTGCTTAAGTTTGATTTGAGTTTGATTTGGATCACTTTCCACCCACATATACATCATAAACCCTTAGTATGTTTGAGAAATTAAGCACACAAAAACGAGTTAGCTGCTGGATTTAACCCTTGCCCTGCAGTTTCAATGTTTAATTAAAACTTGGATGATTTATTCATCCTTAAACCAGCATAATAAGATTACCTAATTTGATTTGATTCTTTTTTAACAAAAGGGATGGAGGGATTTCCATCAATCTCTTTTGGACTTCATTTACCCATTCAAATCAGCCATTAAATCCAAGCTATACAAACTACCCACTAGAACCAGAATGTGGCCGTTTTTGAGTATGTGATTTCTTGAGCTTAATTGTGGTTTAAGTGCTAGATTTTTGCATTTTTTGGTTGCCCTAGATGTTACCTTTCAGGTCTAAACAAGAAAACCCAATCATACTAATGGAGGTCCATCCACAAGGTTCATTAATGTTCAAAAGATCCCAAATAATCAAGAAATCAAGTCCAAAGCCACGGCCATTAATTGTTTGGTGAAGAACATTCAAGGTGATGCACTTGGTTTTTCATCCGGATTTTCACCCGGTTTTTGTTACTTGATATATCAAGTTTAATCCTAGTTAAATTGCTTGTTTTTTGGTGTACATACAAGCTTAAGGTCTTAGCTTTCATATCCAATTGGAATTACCAGATTTGGAGTTCAATTGGTTAGTGAATTAAGCTAATTAGTAAACTTGTGCTGTTTTGAAGTCCAATCTGCACGGTTTGGGAGATCAGGCTGATGCAAGGAGTAAATGACATCCAAATGCTATGATTCAAAAAGGAGGGTAAACCAGACATCTTGAGGTTTCCTTCCCTGTAAGGAAATCCCAGATTACTCAGCATTTGAGGTGTCAAACATGAAGCACAAAACAAGGCAGAAACCAGCACCTAGACACCCGGTTACTTAGCTACTTGGTTTTCCCTCTTAGGTGGGTTTGCTTAAGGTGTAAGCTTGCCTACTTGGTCAACTTTAGCTGCTTGGTAAGCTGCCACTTAGCCACATAGGAGTGTGACATGTGGAAGCATGAAGAAGGCGACACTTGGCAAGCTATGAACCAGCCACACTCACTTTACATGGCAGCCATGCATTCCTCACCTTTTTGAGGTGGCAGCCGTGTATACCTTACCTCTCTTGAAGGGAAATTGAGTCAACAAGATTTCTTAATGCTTAGGAAAGAGTTTAAGAAGGAAATCTTGTGTTTTATAGCTTAAACTTTCAGCTTATGTATGTTTAAGCTTAAACCGTGTATTACTAAGCATAGGATTAGTTTAATGACTTTCCTTGCCTAGAAGGAAAGCCCTTTTCGTGTAATCACAAGGCCATATAAGTGCCTTGGCTGCTCTTTTGTGAAACAACAAGTTTGAGTATTGAAATTAAGCAAAGACTTTGTGTCTT
Source organism: Carnegiea gigantea (assembly GCA_029747015.1). Classification (NCBI taxonomy): domain Eukaryota; kingdom Viridiplantae; phylum Streptophyta; class Magnoliopsida; order Caryophyllales; family Cactaceae; genus Carnegiea; species Carnegiea gigantea. The sequence continues at coordinate 23,864 of JAKOGI010002081.1, forward strand.
GTGTTCCTCTTAAACACTTAACTTGCTTATCCTTAATTAGGCCGATTAAGGTGGTGTTCAAGTGAGTCTTAATTATTGATTAGGTGGTGTATCTGTATCCTAATCAAAGATTAAGGGCCCTAAGCTAGGTGATTGGTGGTGTATCTTATCTAATCACAAATCTTAGAACTATCCCAAACACATTGAATTCACTTAAAGTTCATAAAGGTAGCTTTTGGATTCCTTAAACCATAAGCTCTCTTTTGTGTTCTAATCAGTGAACTTCTCATTCTTTTCATTCCACACATTTCCTACCCTTTCTCATACTCTTTTCAAGCTTAATCAACGCCAAGACTTCTTGCGTTGATTCAGTTTTTAGCCCAAACACAAAACCACTTCAAACCATGAGAAATCACAAACTTTAGGCGTGAAGGGCAGAAATTTGGCACGGCCACGCTGTGTCCTTAAGCACGACTGATGTATTCAAGCTTCACTAAGGCAAGTATTTGCTAGAGTGAATCAAGAATGCATTTGGGTAGAAAACATGAAAAGAAAATCAAGAACCAAGATAGATCAAGTGGACTAGCAAGGATGATGATAACCCACCTTGGTTTGCACACTTGGGCAAATCTTCTTCCTTCAACTAAGTTACAGAATTTAATCACCTTCTTAGTTGAATCAAGAAGACCTAGAGACCCACTTGAGTTGCCAAGCTCAAGATATAACACTAGGAATTTTAAGGGGGGATAGAGCAAGCACCTTCAAGAGATAATCCAAGAGGAGCCACTCTTGTTGGATACTTGGGCAATCCCCTTAGATCAATTAGGAATCACCACCTAATTGAGATAAAGGGACCTAGCCACCACTTAAGTTGCCACACTTAAGATATAGACTAGGAATTTTGAGGGGAGAGTTTCTTTGAGAACTCACAAGCTTATACATTCAAGTTGTGTTCAAAATGAGGGCCTCAAGCTGGTTTTTATCAGCTTATGGCTGAGTTCCCCTCCCCTTCCAAGCAGCAAAATCAATAGCTAAGTACATTTGGGGAAGAGAAACACATCAACTCAGCCACTACAAGTTAGACACCTCACTACCTAGCTTAATCTACCTCATTAGAGGTTATAATGCCTCCCAAATGAGGTGTCAAGCTTACAATGATCCTAGGATGCAGCAACATGACTCATTCAGCAAGTGGGGAGGCAAGGGGACAAACAAAACCCAAGAAAATCAGACCCTTGTACCGGTTTGGGAAGAACCGGGTAAAGGGGTGTTTCTCTTGTCCTTTTGGCTGGTTAATACCAACACAAGGGGGTGCTTTGGATGGGATTTGAACCCATGACCTGATAAGTATTTATGTCCCTTTCATGCTGCAAAATTTGACAAAATTTGGAGTTGAGGAAGTCAACCAATTAGGGCCTTATTTCGGACTGTGCTGGATTGCGCCCTGCAGTGCGCGGTCTCAGGTTTTGGCTTGGTTGACTGACCAAATGGACTCCAAATGCCTTGCAAAAGGTCTTTATGGAAAGCTAAGATCTTAAGCTTTAAGGGGGTGGTGTGTGCAGGAAATTTCCCCTTCTACATTTTGCTCCAACAGAGAAACAAAACCGGGTCAGAAACGGTATGAACTGGGCAGTTCACTTTCTTCTTTGTGCATACATTTTCTGACTATGGCATGAACTCCTTTGGCCTTGTTGGATTCCCTAGCGCGGGATGGATCATTGGCAATGGCTTTTGAAGGTTTGGTGGGATGGTCTCCATCATTCTCCCCGGGTTGGTTGGAGTTTGGCCTCAAACTCGACAACTCTTCATCTTCATCATAGCAAGGGCTCAAGTCGGCCACATTGAAGGTGGCGGGCACCCCATAATCACCGGAGAGGTCAACTTTGTAAGCGTTTGGGCCAACCTTCTCAAGGATTTCGAAAGGCCCATCCGATCTTGGCATTAATTTGGATTTCCTCTTGTTAGGAAATCTCTCCTTCCTCAATTGGACCCATACTAGGTCCCCAGGCTGAAAATGAGCTTTTTTTCTTTTCTTGTGAGGTGCGAACTCATGCATAGGGGATTTGAGGAGGGTAGTGAGATAGACATCTCTTTGTGAGCTTGCCGTGGGTTTGGAGGGGGCGGTCGGTTTGATGGGAGTGAGGGTGATCCTTTTGTGATCTTTGGTGAAGGTGTAGGTGTTCATGTGGCCATCATGCGTGACGCTCCTATCAAAGAGCCAAGGGCGACCCAACAAGACATGGCACGCACCCATGGGGATAAGGTCACACCAAATCTCATCTTTATAAGTTTTCCCAATGCTTAAGGATAAGAGGCACTGAGACGAGATTTGCAAACCTTGGTTTTGATTGAGCCATTGGATGGTGTATGGCTTTGGGTGCGGAGTCACCGAAAGTTTGAGTTTGTTCACCATGGATTGTGAGGCCACATTCGTACAACTTCCCCCATCAATGATAAGGGAGCACACCTTGCCACCTACGGTGCACCTTGTACGGAAGATGGATTCTCTTTGTTCAAGCTCATCATGGGAAGCTACACCACTCAAGGTCCTCCGAATGACCAAAAGCTCTCCTTCATCCGGGACTTCTTCAACCTCCTCTATGGTTTCATTCAAATACACCTCTTTCTCTTCCTCCCTCTTCTCTACCTCCTCTTCTAGCTCCTCTAGGGAAGCTTGATACTCGGCTAGAGAAACCATTCTCTTGTTGGGACACTCGGAAGCATAGTATCCAAGGCCTTGGCAACGAAAACACCGGATTTTGCTAGAGGGTTTTGGGGGTGGTTGTTTGGAGGGAGTTTGTGGAGTGGTGTTTTGTGGAGGTTTCGGGCTTGGAGGTGGGAAGACATCTTCAGGAATGCAATGAGGGTTTTGGAAACCGTAAGGCCGTGGAGTAGGTTTGGAGGTGGGACTCTTGCCTTTGAGCTTCTTTTGCATTTCGACTTTGTGGGCTAAAGCACTTAGCTCATCAAGGGATGTGTAAGGGTGTAGTTCAACAATATGAGCAATTTGTTCATCAAGTCCACTCAAATAGCGAATCAAGGTTTGAGAGTCATCCTCCCTCAAATCACATTTCAAGAGGAGTTGTTCAAACTCCCTAGTATACTCTTCCACACTCTTGGGGCCTTGTTTGAGATGGTGGAGTTTAAGGAAATTGTCTTGGAGGTAATGTGGGGGTAAGAATTTGGCCTTTAGTTTGGACTTCATCTTCTCCCAAGTCTTAATCTTACTTTTCCCCTTTCTTACTCTCTTAGACACAACATTGGACCACCAAATAGATGCATATCTGCGAAGTTTCAAGGCCACTAGCTTTACCTTTTTGCCTTCCGTGATGTCTTTGTACTCAAAGACTCGCTCCACCGTTTGCAACCAATCGAGGAAGACATCCGGATCAAGTTGTCCTTCATACTCCGGGAGGTCAACTTTAAAATCACCATAGCTTCGTTCGTGATGCCTTTGGTGTCGGCGTGGCCGTCTACCTTGCTCTTCCTCATTAGGTTCACCAAAAGGGTTGCTTCCCTCGGAATCATTCGAGTCCCTATGCTTGCTTGAGCTTCGAGAACTCCATTGGTTTCGCCTCTTTTCTTCCATGAGTTGTCCAAGTTGCTTTTGGACATACTTTAGTTGAGCCTCTACCTCGGCTTTCTCCCTCAGGGCTTGCTCGGCCACTTGCTCGGGTGTGAGGCTAGAAGACATTTTGGCTTTGGAATAGAGAAAGAGTGTTTTGGGACGGGGAGAGGTAGGCACGGTCTTGCTAGCAGGCACGGCCTGACCGTGCTGAGCTACTGGCGAAGAAGTGCTGGGCTGGAATTGTGGCACGGTCGTGCTCTGGTGGCACGGTGTGCCCGTGCCAACTCTCTGGTTGGGCACGGCTGAGATTTTGTGGAGAATGTGTTTGGGCTGTTTTTGTGAGTTTGGTGTTTGGACGTGTTTGGGCAAAGGGTGCTTGGCCAAGAAAGGTAGCCTAAGCTCTGATACCAATTTGATGTATTCAAGCTTCACTAAGGCAAGTATTTGCTAGAGTGAATCAAGAATGCATTTGGGTAGAAAACATGAAAAGAAAATCAAGAACCAAGATAGATCAAGTGGACTAGCAAGGGTGATGATAACCCACCTTGGTTTGCACACTTGGGCAAATCTTCTTCCTTCAACTAAGTTACAGAATTTAATCACCTTCTTAGTTGAATCAAGAAGACCTAGAGACCCACTTGAGTTGCCAAGCTCAAGATATAACACTAGGAATTTTGAGGGTGGATAGAGCAAGCACCTTCAAGAGATAATCCAAGAGGAGCCACTCTTGTTGGATACTTGGGCAATCCCCTTAGATCAATTAGGAATCACCACCTAATTGAGATAAAGGGACCTAGACACCACTTAAGTTGCCACACTTAAGATATAGACTAGGAATTTGAGGGGAGAGTTTCTTTGAGAACTCACAAGCTTATACATTCAAGTTGTGTTCAAAATGAGGGCCTCAAGCTGGTTTTTATCAGCTTATGGCTGAGTTCCCCTCCCCTTCCAAGCAGCAAAATCAATAGCTAAGTACATTTGGGGAAGAGAAACACATCAACTCAGCCACTACAAGTTAGACACCTCACTACCTAGCTTAATCTACCTCATTAGGGGTTATAATGCCTCCCAAATGAGGTGTCAAGCTTACAATGATCCTAGGATGCAGCAACATGACTCATTCAGCAAGTGGGGAGGCAAGGGGACAAGCAAAACCCAAGAAAATCAGCCCCTTGTACCGGTTTGGGAAGAACCGGGTAAAGGGGTGTTTCTCTTGTCCTTTTGGCTGGTTAATACCAACACAAGGGGGTGCTTTGGATGGGATTTGAACCCATGACCTGATAATTATTTATGTCCCCTTTCATACTGCAAAATTTGACAAAGGTTGGAGTTGAGGAAGTCAACCAACTAGGGCCTTATTTCGGACTGTGCTGGATTGCGCCCTGCAGTGCTCGGTCTCAGGTTTTGGCTTGGTTGACTGACCAAATGGACTCCAAATGCCTTGCAAAAGGTCTTGTTGGAAAGCTAATATCTTAAGCTTTAAGGGGGTGGTGCGTGCAGGAAATTTCCCCCTCTGCATTTTGCTCCAACAGAGAAACAAAACCGGGTCAGAAGCGGTATGAACTGGGCAGTTCACTTTCTTCTTTGTGCATACGTTTTCTGACTATGGCATGAACTCCTTTGGCCTTCTTGGACTCCCTAGCGGGGGATGGATCATTGGCAATGGCTTTTGAAGGTTTGGTGGGATGGTCTCCATCAACGACCGTGCCCCCCTTGGTTCGTGAGTTTTCCACTTGTTTTGGTTGTGTTCTTGTTGTAAGTTGGCTTGGGTTGTTCCTTTCCTTGAGACTTACATCACATACTCAGCCAAAGTGAAGAAATCAAACCATTTTATCAACCCTATCAGTTTTCGTCCAAATCGGCACAGTAAAATATTTTAGTAGAAATCTCCTACTTAAACATGATTTAACCTTGATTTCTTTGCAAAGGGGGTTTCCCCCCATGGCCTGAAATCAAAATCATGACCACTTTTGGTTGGGTTTAAAGAAGGTAGAAAATCGGGTTCATTTGGCTCTTAAAATTCGGTTCAGACCAGTCCGGGAATTTTGATCTTTTCATCTAGCAAATGAGCTCTAAATTGAGTAATTCCACCTGGCGTTGTTAGAAGACTTCTCAAGCTTTCCAACCATATATGGCAAGCTAACTTATGCCCATGTTTTCCCTGGGAATCGTGGCCTCCAATCAGACCTTGTATTCTGCCAGCACAAACCTCGTTTGCAGTTGTAGCTAGTTTTTCCTTCTCAAGTGGGTTTCCTTTGGCTTGGTTGCTTGCATGCTAGCTTCCCACACATCCCACGGTCTCTAGAACATCAACAATAAACTGCAAAAGGGATTTGCATAGAGATGAATGACCAATGGGAAGCAAGGCAGCAAAGAAGTTGTCTCTTAAAGTTAATTGGGCAGCCGAAAAGGAGTTACCACTTTACAGCTGTTACCCCTTTCTTTTACTAGATTGCTGCTTGTATTAAGCTTAAACATGTATAACTAAGGTTGTAAACTTCATTTTCTTTATTTTCCTCTGCATTTTGAATGTAATTAGATTAGGTTAAGCAAGTTTGTATCTGGGTTAGCTTAAACCGTGAGATTAGCCTAGTTAAAACGTTTCCACCCAAGGAAGGAAACCTTAGGAGCTTGCTTACTTGCTTAGATGCTTGCTAGGCTTGTATTAATAAGCTAAGACACGGCCATGGGTAGGTCAATTCGACTTTGAATCAAAAAACCAGAATTGAGAGCATTGCTCTTATTTTCCCTTAAACACTTCACTTGCTTATCCTTAATTAGGTCGATTAAGGTGGTGATTAAGTCTGTCTTAACTCTTAATTAGGTGGTGTTTCTGCATCCTAATTGAGGTTAAGGCCCTAAACTCAAACTTAGTGGTGTCTTTGTATCTAAGTGAGAGTTTAGACTACCCTTTTTCATTCATTCATACACGCACACACTCAAAGTTTAGCTTGAAATTCAGCTTGCTTGTTTTAAGCTTTTGAATTCTAGCTTGAGTGTTCATATTTTCCCCTACAAATACATCATATTTCTTTTCCTTTTCCCATTTAGAATCCCTTGATTCTAAATTTCATTCCCTACCTCATGTTTTTGCTGCCTCACAACCAGCACTTAACGTACCATATTCTTGAGTTTTTACCGATTGTATTCTCTCTTGGTTTTAAGCTTTCACTCTTAAATTGAGTTTGAGTTTTAACCCTAAGGAGATACATCAGTTTGCCAACTAAAAGGGGTATCCAACACCACATTGATCTTATTCTAGGTTCCATTCTACCAAATAAGCCTGCCTACGGGATGAATCCAAAGGACGCTATGGAAATACAAAAGCAAGTTGAAGAAATGAAGTTTAAGGGCTTAATCTGTGAGTCCTTAAGTCCATATGCTGTGCCTGCTCTTTTGGTGCCTTAAAAGGATCGTGAAATGCATATGTGTGTGGATAGCAGGGCCATTAACAAGGTCACAATCAAGTATAGGTATCCCATACCGAGGCTTTTGAAGACATGCTGAATGAATTACATGGGTCTAAAGTGTTTTCGAAGTGGGTGCTACCAAATTCGGATTAGAGAACGTGACGAATGGAAGATAGCCTTTAAAACTAAAGGAGGGCTTTATGATGGTTGGTTATGCCCTTTAGTCTTTCAAATGCACCTAGTACATTCATAAGATTGATGAATCAAGTTTTCAGGCCATATATAGGCAAGTTTGTAGTGGTATACTTCGATGATATCTTGATTTATTCCACGGATGAGCATGAACATTAAGACCATTTAGCTCAAGTAATGCTTGTTTTGGAACATGAGAAGCTACTTGGTAACCTTAAGAAGTGTGCTTTCTTCACTTCTGAAGTTACATTTCTAGGTTACATAGTTACTGGTGAAGGTATTAAGGTAGATGAAAGCAAGATTGAAGCTATTCGTTCGTGGCCTATTCATAAGTCCATTCATGATGTACGAGCTTTTCTTGGATTAGCTTTATTTTACAGGAGATTTATTAGAAGTTTCAGCACCATTACGACTCCTATGACTGAAGTGATTGAGGGTGCATCATTCCGTTGGACACCAAAAGCTCGATCTACTTTTGAAGAGATCAAGAGAAGGCTTACTGAAGCACTTGTTCTTTCCTTACCGTGCTTTAGTAAAGTATTTGAAGTTGAATGTGATGTCCCTAGAGTTCGCATAGGTGGTGTTTTTACTCAAGAAGGTAAGGCATTAGCCTTCTTTAGTGAGAAACTATGTGATTCAAGAAGAAAATATTCTACCTATGATAAAGAGTTCTATGCAATTATGAGATGTTTAGAGCATTAGAATCATTATTTGCTTGCAAGTGAGTTTATCCTCCATTATGACCATAAAACTTTGAAGTATATTTAAGGCCAACCCAAGTTAAACTCTTGCCATGCTAAGTGGGTTGAGGTTCTCTAATCATTTCACTTCACAATTAAGCACAAATCTGGAAAGCTTAACCAAGGTGCTGATGCTCTACCAGGGAGGTATCTACTTTTGTTTCAATTGGATGCTTCTGTACTTGGCTTTGAGTGCCTAAAAGCTTTGTATGCTAAAGATGAAGACTTTGGGGAGTTGTATGCTGATTGTTCAAAGCACCCCAAAGGAGATTTTTTGATTTAAGAAGGATTCTTATTCAAGGGCACACGACTGTGTGTACTATGGTGTAGCAAAAGGGATCTTCTAATCGAGAAGTTCATGGACGTTCATTAGCTGGTCACTATGGTGCAAAAGACACTCATCATGCTAAGGGAGCATTACTGCTGGCTAGGTATGGAAAAGGACGTTCAGGACATATTAAAGGGGTGTGGCACATGCAAGTGGCCAAAAGTCATTTCTTACCCCATGGCCTATACACACCTCTACCTATTCCTACTACTCCTTGGGTTGATGTAAGTATGGATTTCATTCTTGGACTACTTAAAACCTAAAGGAACAAAGATTCCATCTTTGTGGTAGTAGATAGGTTCTCTAAGATGTCATATTTTATTCCGTGCAACAAGACTAATGATGCTAGACACATTGTTGAGTTCTATTTCAGGGAGGTGGCTAGATTACATTGTATACCTGATGTAAGTCTCAAGGGTAGGAACAACCCAAGCCAACTTACAACAAGAACACAACCAAAACAAGTGGAAAACTCACGAACCAAGGGAGGCACGGTCATGCTAAAGGACCGGTGTGGCCGTGCCAAACTTCTGCCCTTCACGCCTAAAGTTTGTGATTTCTCACAGTTTGAAGTGGTTTTGTGTTTGTGCTAAAAACTAAATCAAAGCAAGAAGTCTTGGCCTTGATTAAGCTTAAAAAAGAGTATGAGAAAGGGTAGGAAATGTGTGGAATAAAAAGAATGAGAAGTTCACTGATTAGAACACAAAAGAGAGCACATGGTTTAAGAAATCCAAAAGCTAGCTTTATGAACTTTAAGTGAATTCAATGTGTTTGGGATAGTTCTAAACTTTATGATTAGATAAGACACACCACCAATCACCTAGCTTAGGGCTCTTAACCTTTGATTATGGTGTAAAGGTCAATGGGTATGAATACACACACCAACCTCACACCAAAGAAGACCAAAACTCAAGAATGCTCACAGACTGAAGTGGCACGGCCGTGCTAGGAGGCATGGGTACACCGTGCTATATTACTACCCCAAAAACTAGAGTTGCCTAGTTTTACCCGGTTTGAGAGCTTTTCAACTCTAGCTGGTTTTCTAGCCTTTTGGTGAAGTGGACATGGCGGAAATGGATGTGAATGATAGTAGAAAGAGTGGAGTAATGAGGGAAATGATGAACATGATTAGTGGAAGTGATTACCTTGAACAATCAAACAAGCAACTTCACTAATGAACCGTGTGGGATGAACTGGGATGAGATAAGACTAAACCCTTGGATTGGATACAGAAATCACCACCAACCTTTGAGTTTAAGGCCCTTAATCTTCATTAAGATACAGATTCACCACTTAATCAAGGTTAAGACTCACTTGAACACCACTTAGTTTGGCCTAAACTAAGATAAGCAAGCAAGAGTTTTGGAGAGAAAGCCTCAAATGCTCTCTACGGTTTTCATTCAACAAAAACGGAAGTTGTTTTCCATATGGCCGTGACTTGCCTTTTGTTACTTGCCTCATAACATTTCCTAATCAGCAAGCAAGCTAGCAAGCACCTCACTTTACCCTCCTAGGGAGGAAAGGTGTTAATTAGCTCTAATTGCCACGGTTAGAGCTAATCGATTACAAGCATGCTTAAGGCTAATCAAAATACACCTAAACCATCAAAGAAAGCAAGACAAATGAATATTACAACATAATTAACTTGTCCTTAAACTCAATCAGCTTCAAAGGCAGCAAAAGGACCATGTGCTCAGCCGAAAAGTGGTTTCCCCTTTACGGCTAGCCAATCGCAAGCAAGGAACATCTTCCCTTGTTTCTCCCTTCTCATTGGCCGTTCTTTTCAAGGTTGCAGCTGATGATTGTCGCCTTGGGGTGTGTGCCCAGCCTTGGAAGACGTGCCAACTCAGTTGAAGAGGAGGAAACCCACCGGTGGAGGTAAAAGAAAACCGTGACACCAAACCGGGTTCAAGGGAAGTTTTGTACTCGGATTTCAGACCAAGTTTAACCAAAGCAAAAGTGGGTATGATCTAGATTTTAACCGTGGGGGGGAAGTTCAAGGTGTGTAGAAACCCCCCCAATCAAGAAATTAAGGTTAAACAAGGTTTAAGTAGGGTAATCACCCGTAAACTTTCAACCGTGCAGAATTGGACCAAATCTGCCCGGTTGGGGAAATGCCTTTGATCCTCCATCCTCTTGTGGCATGATTTGAAATCATTGCATGGACTTGAAAGCTAACATCCTGAGGATTCCAAAAATGCAAAAATATTGGCCTTAAGCCACAATGTAGCTTAAGAAATCAGATGCACAAAATCGGGCTTATGCTGGCCAGTTATCCCGTTTGTGCTAGTTTCAACTTCTTGCCAAAGATGAGCCATCTTCTTAGTTTGGGACCTTGTTCTTGGACGATTTGGACTTGTTACATCTTGATCAAGGTATTGGCTAGGTAGGACTCCATCATCCTCCCCTTGTTGAAAAGATTTGACCCTCAAATTTGGTGGGGAAGTGTCCGGATAGAAGGGGCTCAAGTCAGCCACATTAAAGGTGGCTGAAACCTCAAAATCACCAGGGAGATCAATCTTATAAGCATTGTCGTTGATCCTCTCCAAGACTTCAAATGGACCTTCAGCTTGTGGCATGAGTTTGTTTTTCCTTTTAGAAGGAAAACGTTCCTTTCTCAATTGGGTCCATACCAAGTCTCCTGGTCGAAAGACAACCTTTCTCCTATGCTTGTTGGCATGTGCTTCATAGGTTGCATTAGTCTTCTCAATTCGTGCCTTCACCAACTCATGGAGCTTTTGAATCTCTTTTACTCTTTTGATGGAAGGTTGTAAGAAGAAGAAACCAACTCACAACTTGCCTCAAAGTGGAATCCAAAACAAGAAGAAGGAAAAAAACAGCAAGGGAGAGGAGAAATCAAGAGTTTGGATAGTCAAGTGACCTTGCAAGGGATAATCCGAGGAGCCACCCTTGGAGAACACTTGGGCAATCTCTTTGTATCAACTAGTTACAGAATTTAATCACCTTCTAGTTGAGAGAAAGAGGCCTAGGGACCCACTTGAGTTGCCAAGCTCAAGATATAACACTAGGAGTTTTTGTAGAGAGAGTTTGAGAACTCACAAATTCATTCATTCAAAGTTATTTACAAGTGAGAGCCTCATCTGGTTTTTATGCTAGAGTGGCCGAGTCTCCTCCTCCTTCCCATGCAACAAAAACAAGGCCAAGTACATTTGGGAGAGGGGAAACACATTACATCCATCACTCACCTAGCTTAACACCTCACCACTAGCTTAATCTACTTCATTAGGGGCCATGATGCCTCCCAAATGATGTGTCAAGCTTACAAAGGTCCTAAAATGCAGCAAAAACAATCAACTCAGCAAGTGGATGAAGCAACACCCAAGAAATCAGCCCACTTGTACCGGCTAGGAAGAAACCGGTTAAAGGGGTGTTTTGTGTGTCCTTTTGGCTAGGTAAAACCAACACAAGGGGGTGCTTTGGATGGGATTTGAACCCTTGACTTGATAAATATTTATGTCCCCTTTCATGCTGCAAAATTTCCGAAACAATGGAGTTGAGTTGGTGGGCCAAACATTCCCTTAATTCGGACTGTGCTGATTGGCACCCTGCAGTGCACTGTCTTCAGTTTTGGGCTTGGTTGGCTGACCAAATGGACTCCAAATGCCTTGAAAAAGGTCTTGTTGGGAAGCTAAGATCTTAAGCTTTAAGGGGGTGGTGCGTGCAGGAAATTTCCCCCTCTATATTTTGCTCCAACAACGACACAAAACCGGGCCAGAAACTGGACGAACTGGGCAGTGCATCTTCTGCTGTGTTTATGAGTTTTCTGACCAAGGCATGAACTTCTTTGGCCTCCTTGGGGTTTGAATGGGTGTGAGGGTTTGCTGAATGTGTGGATGAAGCTTGGGCACGATGGTCCCCATCATCCTTTGAAATGGATGGTACTTGTGATCCCCATTTGGAAAACCCCTTCGGATAAGGTACTTTGAAGTTCAAATAAAACTCCATGAAGTGTCTTTTGTCATGAAACTCAAATTGTGGGACCAAAGAAAAGCCTTGCCATGCTTGAATTTGTATGGAGCTTCCCTCCCATGAAGTTGAGTTGAAAGAATGAAAATGAGGCCCTTGAAAATATACATCAAACCCTCTCTCTTCGAAAAGAACTGTCCTCAATTCTTGTTGTGAATGAGGGCATTCTTCTTGACTCAAGAGTTCCTCAATTTCATCCACAACCTCACATGGCTCCAAATCGGACACTTGGGGTTCTTCAACTTCAAGCTTATCAAACTTTGGAGGTGAGTTAACTAGGCTTGTAACTTCCTCCCCAAGGATCTTTTCATCTGTGTTGGTGTTAGGGGTCTCCAAACAAAGGAAGGGAGTAGAATTATGGATGCAAGCACTCATGGGACGCCCCTTGTTGAGAGGAAGGTCTTTAGAAAAGAAATTAAGGCCATTTCCCGCAAAGGGAGGAAAAAGATGCATGTGCAAGTAAGAGGTTGGAGCAAAAGAACACTCTAGTTTACCCCTCAACTTATCCCAAGTTTTGATCTTACTCTTCCCTCTCTTCTTCCTCTTATACTTGTACTTTTCCCACCATTCAGGTGCATAGCCTCGGAGCTTCTTACTAACCACCTCAAACTTCTCGCGCTCTTCAAGGTTGTGGCGAGTGAAGACTTGCTCCACCTTGGAAATCCAGTGATAGAATTCTTCCTTTTGGCCATGGAACTTTGGAGTTTCAAGGCTGGCCAACTCTTTTGCAATCAAGGCAGTCTTTTTCCTCAAGTTTTCAAACGAGCTCATGATAGATGAATGCTTAAGGGTTTGTTTAGGTTAAGGGAAGAAGCAGGATTGTAGTAGAGTAGGCAGTGTGGTGTTTCGGGGTTGGGAGCAAGGAGCACGGTCGTGCTTTAAGGCACGGTGTAACCGTGCTGAGCTGCGAGAATGGGGGTGCTGCAGGTTAGGGGTGGCACGGTCGTGCGGGTGTGGCACGGTGTGCCCGTGCTGAATCTCTGGTTAGGCACGGCTGCAAATTTCATGGTGGAGTGTTTGGGTTGTTTTTGTGAGTTTGGTGTTTGGACGTGTTTGGGTAAAGGGTGCTTGGCCAAGAAAGGTAGCCTAAGCTCTGATACCAATTTGATGGAAGGTTGTAAGAAGAAGAAACCAACTCACAACTTGCCTCAAAGTGGAATCCAAAACAAGAAGAAGGAAAAAAACAGCAAGGGAGAGGAGAAATCAAGAGTTTGGATAGTCAAGTGACCTTGCAAGGGATAATCCGAGGAGCCACCCTTGGGGAACACTTGGGCAATCTCTTTGTATCAACTAGTTACAGAATTTAATCACCTTCTAATTGAGAGAAAGAGACCTAGAGACCCACTTGAGTTGCCAAGCTCAAGATATAACACTAGGAGTTTTTGTAGAGAGAGTTTGGGAACTCACAAATTCATTCATTCAAAGTTGTTTACAAAATGAGAAGCCATCTGATTTTATGCTAGGATGGCCGAGTCTCCTCCCCCTTCCCATGCAGCAAAAACAAGGCCAAGTACATTTAGGAGAGGGGAAACACATTACATCCATCACTCACCTAGCTTAACACCTCACCACTAGCTTAATCTACTTCATTAGGGGCCATGATGCCTCCTAAATGATGTGTCAAGCTTACAATGGTTCTAAAATGCAGCAAAAGCAATCAACTCAGCAAGTGGATGAAGCAAAACCCAAGAAATCAGCCCACTTGTACCGGCTAGGAAGAAACCCGTTAAAGGGGTGTTTTGCTTGTCCTTTTGGCTGGGTAAAACCAACACAAGGGGGTGCTTTGGATGGGATTTGAACCCTTGACTTGATAAATAATTATGTCCCTTTCATGCTGTACAGTTTGACAAAAGTTGGAGTTGAGGAAGTCCACCAATTAGGGCCTTATTTCGGACTGTGCTGGATTACGCCCTGCAGTGTGCTGTCTCAGGTTTTGGCTTGGTTGACTGACCAAATGGACTCCAAATGCTTTGCAAAAGGTCTTGTTGGAAAGCTAAGATCTTAAGCTTTAAGGGGGTGGTGTGTGCAGGAAATTTTCCCCTCTATATTTTGCTCCAACAGCGACACAAAACCGGGCCAGAAACTGGACGAACTGGACAGTGCATCTTCTGCTGTGTACATGAGTTTTCTGACCAAGGCATGACCTTCTTTGGCCTCCTTGGGGGTTGAATGGGTGTGAGGGTTTGCTGAATGTGTGGATGAAGCTTGGGCACGATGGTCCCTATCATCCTTTGAAATGGATGGTACTTGTGATCCCCATTTGGAAAACCCCTTCGGATAAGGCACTTTGAAGTTCAAATAAAACTCCATAAAGTGTCTTTTGTCATGAAACTTAAATTGTGGGACCAAAGAAAAGCCTTGCCATGCTTGAATTTGTATGGAGCTTACCTCCCATGAAGTTGAGTTGAAAGAATGAAAATAAGGCCCTTGAAAATATACATCATCTTTGTGTTGCATCAACATGGGGCATTTGGTCTTGGGGCCGTGGGGTGAGATCATTTGGACTCAAAGGATCAATCCCATACACCACCTTGAATGGTGAAAGACCAGTAGCCTTACTAGGTGCCTTGTTGTGTGCAAACTCAGCATGTGATAAGAGTAAATCCCAGGCTTTAGCATTTGGTTTAATCAAAGCCCTTAGGAGAGTTCCTAAGGTTCGATTAGTTACTTCTATTTGGCCATCAGTCTGGGGATGACAGGTAGTACTAAACAACAACTTAGTACCAAGCTTCTTCCAAAGGGTAATTCAAAAATGACTCAGGAATTTTGTATCCCTATCTGAAACAATGGACTTAGGAATACCATGCAACCTTGTTACCTCTTTAAAATAGAGCTCGGCAATATGTGTAGCATCATTGGTTTTGCAGCAGGGAATGAAATGTGCCATCTTCGAAAATCTGTCTACCACCACGAAGATTGAATCCTTTCCCCTTTGAGTCTTAGGTAGACCCAAAATGAAGTCCATACTCACGTCCACCCAAGGTAGAGTTGGTACGGGCAATGGGGTGCATAAGCCATGAGGTAGGGTATGGCTCTTGGCTGCTTGGCATGCTCCACACCTCCTAAGGATGTCTTGAACATCCTTCTCCATCCCTGGCCAGTAGTAATGTTCCCTTAACATGGTTAAGGTCTTTGACTCTCCAAAATGACCCGCCAAGGAACCTCCATGAACTTCCCTGATTAGAAGCTCACGAGTGCTACACTTTAGAATGCACAATCGCACTCCCTTGAATAGATAACCTTCTTGGATTAGGAAATCTCCCTTGGGATGCTTCAAACATGCAGCATAGAGATTCCCAAGGTCTTCATCTTTAGCATATAAACTCTTGAGATGCTCAAAACCAAGAATAAGAGCATTCGATTGGAACATAAGGAGATGTCTCCTTGATAATGCATCCGCACCTTGATTCAACTTTCCCGACTTGTGCTTAATAGTGAAGTGAAATGACTGTAGGAATTCAACCCACTTAGCATGGCGTGAGTTAAGTTTATGCTGGCCTTGAATGTACTTCAATGCCTCGTGATCTGAGTGAAGTATAAACTCACTAGCCACTAAGTAATGACTCCAATGCTCTAGGCACCGAATGATAGCATAGAATTCCTTGTCATATGTGGAGTATTTTCTTCTTGAGTCACGTAGTTTTTCACTGAAGAAGGCCGATGGCTTGCCTTCTTGAGTTAGAACTCCACCAATTCCCACTCCTGATGCATCACATTCCACCTCAAAAACCTTCTCAAAGCACGGTAATGCAAGAACAGGTGCTTGAGTAAGTTTCTTCTTGATTTCTTCAAAGGCAGTTTGTGCCCTAGGATTCCATTGGAACAATGAACCCTTTAGCACTTCGGTTATAGGGGACATGATGGTGCTGAAGTTTCGAATAAATCTTCTATAAAATGAAGCCAAGCCATGAAAACTTCTAACATCATGTATACTTTGTGGTTGAGGCCAAGTGCGAATAGCCTCTATCTTCCCTTCATCAACCTTAATGCCTTTATAGAAACAATGTAACCTAAGAATGTAACATCATGAGTAAAGAAGGTACACTTCTTAAGATTATCATATAACTGCTCACGCTCAAGGACATGCATGATCTGATTGAGATGATTTTGATGTGCTTGCTTGTCCTTGGAATAGATAAGAATGTCATCGAAGTAAACCACCACGAACTTACCAATATAGGGTTTGAATACTTGATTCATTAACCTCATGAGAGTACTAGGAGCGTTGGAAAGACTGAATGGCATAACTAGCCACTCATATACACCTCCTTTAGTCTTGAATGCAGTCTTCCATTCATCTCCGTCCCTTATTCTGATCTGGTAGTAACCACTTCGAAGATCAATTTTAGAGAAGACTTTAGAGCCATGTAATTCGTCCAGCGTGTCTTCAAGCCTAGGTATGGGATACCTATACTTAATAGTGATCTTGTTTATAGCTCTGCTGTCCACACACATTCGTTGGCTGCCATCCTTCTTGGGAACCAACAAAGCAGGTACAGCACAGAGGCTTAAGGACTCACGTACAAGTCCCTTTGAAATCAACTCCTCTACTTACCGTTGAATCTCCATGGTTTCCTTTGAGTTCATTCTGTAAGCTGGCTTGTTTGGAAGAACTGAACCAGGAATGAGATCTCTGTGGTGTTGGATGCCCCGTTTAGGGGGTAAACCCGAGGTTCTGGTAACAAATAACAGAAAGTTTGGATGAGTTATTTGGCAAATGGATGGGTTGGTAATGGGGATTCCGGTTCATCTTGTATGGTTAGAATCCACTCCTTAAAAGCCTTGAATTCATGATTCAAAGCCTTCAAACTAAAAGTGAGTAAACAACCAGAATGTTCATGGCCTTTTGTGGGTTTGTTTTTGAGGAGTTCGGATGGTGATAATGGCTTTAGGGTAATCTTCTTTCCTCTCTTAGACAAGGTGTATGTATTCATGAAACCATCATGGGTTACCCTTCGGTCATACATCCAAGGCCTTCCCAACAATACATGGCATGCATCCACAGGTATAACATCACACCAAAGTTAGTCTTGATAGTTGATGGAAATCCCTCCATCCCTTTTGTTAAAAAAGAATCAAATCAATTAGGTAATCTTATTATGCTGGTTTAAGGATGAATAAATCATCCAAGTTTTGATTAAGCATTGAAACTGCAGGGCAAGGGTTAATTCCAGCAGCTAACCCGTTTTTGCGTGCTTAATTTCTCAAACATACTAAGGGTTTACATCTAATATTTTCTGATGGATATGAAGTTCAAGATGTTATCTTTCCAACAAATCAAGTTTCATCCAATTTGGACTTCATTTGGTCATTCAAATCAGCAATTAAACCCAAGGTGTCAACACTGCCCAGCAGGGTCAGAATGTACCCGGTTTTGTTCCTTTCATTTCTTAAGCTATATTTTGGTATAAGTCTTGTATTTTTACATATTTTGGGTCCCCAAGATGTTATATATGTGGTCCAAGTGATAAAAGCAAGTTAAGTCAAGTGGAAGATGAAGAACCAGGTCAATCTCCCAAACCGTGCAGACTAAGACCCAGTTCAAACCAGTCTGGCCATTTTGATATTTTGATCAGGCAAATGAACTCCAAATTGAGTAATTACACTTGGAGCTGTTAGAAGACTTCTCAGGCTTTCCAACCATGTGTGGAAACACAAGTTATGACCACGTTTGCCCTGGAATACATGGCCTGCAAATCGACCCTGTAAGCTGCCAGCACATTACAGTTTACAGCAGCAAGCAGCTTTCCTTCTCCAAAGGGTTTCCTTCTCTTCAGCTGAGTGGCACACCTTCCAAGGCTTGGCACACGTCCAAGGCAATCTAGGGAAGACAACAACCAATGAGGGAAGGGCTGCAAGAAGGCTTGTCTCTTGAATCTCATTGGAAGACAAAGAAGGTGCTCCCTTGATTCTCATTGGCCAGCCGTAAAGTGGCTTGTGCTTTTCGGCTGAAGCATGTGCATTCTTGCTGAGTTTCCAGCTGCTTGGGCTTAAGTACAAGTCAATTAAAGTTGTGATGTATATGTGGGTGGTAAGTGAACCAAATCAAACTCAAATAAACCCAAATAAGAATTGAACCAAAGTAAAGAGAAAATGGAAGGTTGATTGAGGGGGAATGAAAATAATGGCAAAACAGAACAAAGGATAAACAAGACCTTGCACTTGAGATAATCCTTCGCGGAGCCACTCAAGGACTTGATCTTGGGCAAATCCTCTTGACTTCACCAAGGAATCACTCCAATTGGAAAAGAAAAGAGAATCTAGAACACCACTTGAACTTGCCAAAATTCAAGATATAGAACTAGGGATTTGGAATACTTTTGAGAATCACACTCAAAGGTAATTGTATTTCACTTGGGAAAGCTTACAACTCTGAATTGAGAAACACTTCACGCCCCCACTATGTATAGGCAGCAACAAGACAAGCAAAAGACACAAACTCCTAACAATTTAAAGCTAGAAAATTGAAAAGACTTAGGAAAAATAAAAAGACACAACTTAAAGGAATGGGGGAGGTTACAATGAACATTCTAGACTTCCTATCAGCTGAAAAAATCCTTCCAAGTCGTGCATGATGTCAGCAAGGTGATGTCATGTAACCTATGTCTCTTCACTTGCCCAGCATTTAATCCTTGCAGCAGCCTTCACTTCAACGGAGCATTTCTCTCACCTCACACGTCCAAATAAGGTGATTTTGGGCTTGTTGGAAAGCCCTAGAAATCTATATTCCAGAATGTGCTTATTTGCTCAATTTGGATAAGCAGATCAAAAGTTATAGTCCGAACATTACACCTATATGAGAACTGGACTGGAGCAGGTCATGTCTTCTTTGAGTAATATTGCCCAACCAAACGACGTACAAATTAAACATAATTGGGCTTGTTTGAAAGCTGGGATCTTAAACTTCAAAACCATGTGGAGCCTCAAGTTGTGGGAATCGGGCACCAATTCTTCCGGAAGGAATATGAGTTTTATCCAGATTTTCGCCACTTGCTTGACTTCTTCATGGTGTCTAAAGTCCTTGAACTCACATAATAAGAGAAAATATGAGAGTTCTCATGCACGCTCTTGTTTAACACTTTTCTTCGTGGAAGTTAACCTTAAATAAAAATGCTGCATATGAGAATATGCATCATACTCCCCGGGTGGTTTTGAGTTTGTCCTCAAACTCAAAGGGTTAGCAAGCCTCTCAAGAAAGGGGTTACGCTCACAATATGGGAGCTTTTGGGGAAGGAGATCACAGGGCATCACCTCTAGAGAGATATAGAAGAGGGTGAGGGGAGGATGATAAAACGGGTCATACCTGGTGAGGAGAAGAGGCGGAAGTGAGAAATCTTCTTTTTGGCCACGAAACTTTGGAGTTTCAAGGATGACCATCTCCTTTTCAATCAAAGCAATCTCTTTTCGCAAGTTCCCAAGAGAAATCATGATGGATGAATGCTTAAGGGTTCTTTTGGATTATGTGTTTAGGCTAGAAAAAGGCTGTTTTGGCGAAGAGGAGGGAGGGCACGGTCGTGCAATGGGGCACTGGGGAACCGTGCTATGCTTCGACTTGAGGAAGTGCAGAAAAGTAGGGTGGCACGGTCGTGCTGGTAGGCACTGGGGCACCGCGCTGCGTCTCGACTTGAAGAGTTCTGGGAAATGAATATGGCACGGTCGTGTGGTATGGCACGGTCGTGTGGTATGGCACGGGGGCACCGTGCGAAATTTCTGGCCTGTGGACACTGGATGTTCACGGTTTTTTTTTTTTTTTAATGTATTTGGGTGTGATGTGGGTCACTTAAGAACCTTGGCTCTGATACCAATTGATGTATATGTGGGTGGTAAGTGAACCAAATCAAACTCAAATAAACCCAAATAAGAATTGAACCAAAGTAAAGAGAAAATGGAAGGTTGATTGAGGTGGAATGAAAATAATGGCGAAACAGAACAAAGGATAAACAAGACCTTGCACTTGAGATAATCCTTCGCGGAGCCACTCAAGGACTTGATCTTGGGCAAATCCTCTCGTCTTCACCAAGGAATCACTCCAATTGAAAAAGAAAAGAGAACCTAGAACACCACTTGAACTTGCCAAAATTCAAGATATAGAACTAGGTATTTGGAATACTTTTGAGAATCACACTCAAAGGTAATTGTATTTCACTTGGGAAAGCTTACAACTCTAAATTGAGAAACACTTCACACCCCCACTATATATAGGCAACAACAAGACAAGCAAAAGACAGAAACTCCTAACAATTTAAAGCTAGAAAATTGAAAAGACTTAGGAAAAATAAAAAGACACAACTTAAAGGAATGAGGGAGGTTACAATGAACATTCTAGACTTCCTATCAGCTGAAGAAATCCATCCAAGTCGTGCATGATGTCAGCAAGGTGATGTCATGTAACCTATGTCTCTTCATTTGCCCAACATTTAATCCTTGCAGCAGCCTTCACTTCAATGGAGCATTTCTCTCAGCTCACACGTCCAAATAAGGTGATTTTGGGCTTGTTGGAAAGCCTTAGAAATCTATATTCCAGAATGTGCTCATTTGCTCAATTTGGATAAGCAGATCAAAAGTTATGGTCCGAACATTACACCTATATGAGAACTGAACTGGAGCAGGTCATGTCTTCTTTGAGTAATATTTAGCCCAACCAAACGACGTACAAATTAAACATAATTGGGCTTGTTTGAAAGCTGAGATCTTAAACTTCAAAACCATGTGGAGCCTCAAGTTGTGGGAATCGGGCACCAATTCTTCCGGAAGGAATATGAGTTTTATCCAGATTTTCGCCACTTACTTGACTTCTTCATGGTGTCTAAAGTCCTTAAACTCACATAATAAGAGAAAATATGAGAGTTCCCATGCACGCTCTTGTTTAACACTTTTCTTCGTGGAAGTTGATTTTAAATAAAAATGATGCATATGAGAATATGCATCAAGTTGTAATAACTATTAGTCTTGCTTTCCTTGTTGTTTCAAATGTGTTAGACTAGTTTAAGCAAGCATGTATTTTAGATTAGCACAAATCAGCTTGTTTTGCTCTTAATAGCTTTCCTTCTTAGGAGGGAAAGGTCAAGGTGCTTGTATGTGTGTTTGCTTGCTAGCTTAGCTCTATTTAAAGAGCTTGCACGCCCTTTGTATGAGACATATACCAGATTTGAATCAAACTCAAAGTTGAGAGCATTGTGCTTTCGGTGCTTAGGCACACTCCAAACACTTAGCTTGCTTATCTTTAATTTTGGCCGATTAAGGTGGTGTTCAAGTGAAGTCTTAAACTTGATTAAGTGGTGATATCTGTATCTTAATCATAGTTTAAGGGGCCTAAACTTGAGTTTGGTGGTGTTTCTGTATCCATTCTTTAAGTTTAGTTCTATCTCATTTGGTGTTTTATCTCAAGTGTTCAAAGAGAGTTAAAGTGAGTTTGCTAGCTTAATCCTGAGTTAGTAATTCTTAACTTTGATTCTTCTTTCCATTCCACACAACCATAACCCTTCTTACATCCATTTTCATGCTTGACCCAGGCTAAAGGTATCCCTTTTGATTTAGCTTGCAACCCAAACACTAAGCCCATCTCAAACCGTGAAACACCACTAAACTTGACGAACATGGCAGCAAGTTGGCACGACCATACCGTGCTTATAGGCACGACCGTACCTCCCTTGAACGTCCCCCTTTTATGTTGATTTCACTTGCTAGCTTCGTGTACTTGGTAGCTTGCTACTTGGTTCCTTCCATCCCTTGAGACATACATCAATTCACATCAAATTCTCTTTGTTTTCTCATTTAGAATCACTTGATTCTAAGTTCCATTCCTCCCTCACATGTTGATGCTTCACAACCATCATATTATGTGTCCACTTTCCTTGGTTTTCCCTTGATTGTATCTACCTTTGGATTATAAGGTTTCACTCTTAATTTGAGCTTGAGCCTAGACCCTCGGCAGGTACATCATATTTGGTATCAGAGCAAGTTCAGATCCTTGCCTGAACCCCACGCTCCCAAACTCAATCCAAACACAGTCAAGCATAAACCGTTCCTTCCTCCGATCACAATGAGTACTAGCATGTCTGTGGAAGAGAAGCTTGAGGTTCTTTCCAAGCAAATGCAAGAAATAAGTGTGAGTAATCAAGAACTCAAAGCTCGAAATGAATACTTGAGAAAACAACTTGGAAACTACCTGAAGCAAAAGCAAAAGGCGTGTGAAGAACCCATCCAATCCGAACCATGGAGGCAAGAACAAGTGTTTAGCCATACTCTTGATTCATCTAGTGAAGATGAACCATTGAGAATGACTAGACAAGACTCACGGAATCAAGCCAGTGCAAATGATTTCAAGGTTGAAATTCCAGAATTTGAAGGCAAGCTTGATCCTGAAGATTTTTTGGATTGGTTACACACAGTTGAAAGAGTTTTCGAGTACAAGGACATCCCAGAAGACAAGAAGGTGAAGCTGATTGCTTTAAGGCTTCGTAAGTATGCTTCTCTTTGGTGGACTAACTTGTGTGCCAAAAGAGTAAGAGAAAGGAAGTCCAAAATCAGAACTTGGGAGAAGATGAAATCAAAGCTCAAGGCTAGATTTCTTCCCTCTACATATGTTCAAGATTGTTACTCACAACTCCACCATTTGAACCAAGGTAATTTGAGTGTAGAAGAATACACTCGTGAGTTTGAAAAGCTTGTCATTAAGTGTGATTTGCATGAACCTGAAGAGCAAACAATTGTTAGATACTTGGGAGGTCTTGATCCTAGGTATGCTAATATTGTTGATTTGCAAGCTTACACTTGTTTTGATGAAGTATGTGTGCTAGCTCACAAGGTTGAGCAGCAAAAGAAAAACAAACCGCCCTCACGGCATGAAAATCCAAATCCCTCACCATATGAACAAACCCTAAACAAGGGGAGCTCATCTTATGCTCCTAAACCCATGGCATCCCTTTCCCCTTCTTCACAAAAGAACCAAACTCCACAAAAGGGCCAATTGATGTATATGAGGGTGGCAAGTGAACCAAATCAAACTCCAACTCAAAATAAGCCAAATTGGGAAGAGAAATGAAAGATGGATGAGATGGATGAAGAATTTCACTACACAAGAAAAAGGAATAGAACAAGATCTTGTAATTGAGATAATCCTTCACGGAGCCACTCAATGACTTGACCTTGGGCTAATTCTCTTGTCTTAACCAAGGAATCACTCCAATTGGAAAAGAAAGAGAACCTAGAACACCACTTGAATTTGCCACAATTCAAGATATAGAACTAGGAATTTAGTTGCACTTTTGAGAAACACACTCAAAGTACTTGTATTGCTTTGGAAATTTCTTACAATGCTGAATGAATAGCTTCACACGCCCCTCCCCTTTTTATAGACTCAGCAAAAGACAATCAAAGGACTCAAATAACTCCTAACAATTAAAACTAGCTAATGAAAAGTCTAAGAAAAATGAAAAGACTCATCATAAAAGGGGTGGGGGAGGTTACAAGGAATATTCTAGGATTTTTGCAGCTGATTACATCAATCCAGAAGCATCTAAAACGTGCACAATATTAGCCACACAAGTATATGTAACCAAAGACTCTTCATATTCCCAGCATTAATCCTTGCAACTGCCTCAACTTCAACAGAGCATAACTTCCCGAATACTCGGCCAAATCACGCATTCTTGGGCTTGTTAGAAAGCCCTGGAAGTCTATTTTCCAGAATGGGCTCATTTGCTCAATTTGGATAAGCGGTTTGAAAGTTATGGCCCAAACAATGCACATATCTCAGACTAGACTGGATCAGCATAACGTATCTTTGAGTCATATTTTGCCCAATCAAATGACGTCCAAATTAAACAAACTTGGGCTTATTTGAAAGCTGAAATCTTAAACTTCAAAACCATGTGGAGCCTCAAGTTGTGGGATCACTTTAGGTAGGCCAAAAGTGCACACAAAAAGCAGGAAATTTCTGGATGAAGGCGGCACTACCTCTTCGGGTATGAACGCCAATTTCCGGCAAAGTTTGGCAACTTCCTTGACTTCTTAAAGCTTGAGTGAGTCCTCCTTGGGCTGAGCTTGATGGTCCTTGGGCTTCTCACGATGGTCTCCATCATTCCCCCCGGGTAAGTGAAAGTTTGCCCTCAAACTAGGAAGGGGCTCATCATCGAAAAAGGGGCTAAGATCGGAGACATTGAAGGTAGCCGAAACTCCATAATCTCCAGGTAGATCAACCTTATATGCATTGGGCCCAACCTTCTCAAGGATTTCAAATGGACCATCGGAACGCGGCATCAACTTAGATTTTCTCTTTGAAGGGAAACGCTCCTTCCTCATGTGAATCCATACCAAATCTCCTGGCTGAAAATGCACCTCCTTGCGATGCTTGTTGGCGCTTTGCATGGCTCTCTCATTAGCCTTGGCAATGTTTTCTCTAACTCTTGCATGAAGTTCTTGGATCTCCTTGGCTCTTTTTTCAGCTTCCCAACTAAATTTTGTGGGAGTTGGAATGGGAACAAGTTCCAAGGGACTCTTGGATTGTAGCCATAGACAACTTGAAATGGAGAGAGTTGGGTGGACTTGCTAGGCACTCGATTGAATGCAAACTCGGCATGTGGTAGCAACTCATCCCAATTCTTCAAATGCTTCTTCACTAGGACTCTAAGTAAGGTACCCAAAGTCCTATTGGTGACTTCAGTTTGTCCATCAGTTTGGGGATGACAAGTAGTGCTAAACTTGAGTTGAGTACCCAATTTGCGCCATAGAGTTAGCCAAAAATGACTAAGAAACTTGGAGTCACGATTGGATACCATGCTCTTTGGAATGCCATGTAGTCTCACAATCTCCTTGAAATAAAGACTAGCCACTTGAGTAGCATCATTAGTGGTGTGGTAAGGGATGAAATGCGCCATCTTGGAGAATCAATCCACAACCACCATAATGGAGTCTTTGTTCCTTTGGGTTCTAGGTAAACCCGTGATGAAATCCAAGCTAATATCTTCCTAAGGGGCTTGAGGAATGGGAAGTGGAGAATACAATCCTTGGGGCAAAGAATGGCTCTTAGCCATTTGACAAGTAGAACATCTTTTGATGAAATGCTCTACATCTCTTGACATCTTAAGCCAATAGTAGTGTTCCTTCAACATTGATCTAGTCTTCTCGACACCAAAATGGCCAGCTAGTGCTCCTCCATGTAGCTCTTGGATAAGCAGTTCTCGAAATCCACATTGAGGTATACAAAGGCGTGAACCTTTGAATAGGAACCCATCTTCTAAGTGGAATAACCCATGGGGGTGCTTAAGACACTTCTCAAAAATGTCCTTGAAATCATCATCTTTTGGGTACAAATCTTTAACAACTTCAAATCCAAGTACTTTAGTACTCAAAGTAGAGAGTAATAAGTACCTTCTTGATAACGCATCAGCTCCTTTGTTGAGAGTTCCCGCCTTATGTTGGATAGTGAAGTCGAAGGACTGAAGATACTCTACCCATTTAGCATGTCTAGGGTTGAGCTTATGTTGTCCTTGGATGTATTTGAGAGCTCCATGGTCAGAATGAAGGATGAATTCACCTCCAACTAAGTAATGACGCCAATGCTCCAATGCTCTAATGATTGCATAAAACTCCTTGTCATAGGTGGAGTACTTCTTCTTGGCATCGTTGAGCTTCTCACTGAAAAAGGCAATGGGTCTCTTCTCTTAAGATAGGACAGCTCCAATTCCTACCCCGGATGCATCACACTCTACTTCAAAGACTTTGGTAAAGTCGGGCAAGGCTAGAACGGGGGAACTAATGAGCTTCTTCTTGATCTCTTCAAAGGCTTGTTGTGCTTGCTCGTTCCATGAAAACTCTTTGCCTTTAATTACCTCAGTCATAGGAGCCATAATTGTGCTGAAATTTCTAATGAACCTCCCGTAAAATGAGGCTAGGCCATGAAAACTCCTTACTTGAGTGATGGATGTAGGAGTTGGCCACTCTTGAATAGCCTTGATCTTGCTTTCATCAACTTGGAGGCCTTGGGCGGAAACAATGAAACCCAAGAATACCACTTGAGGAGTGAAGAAAAAGCATTTCTCCATATTGCCATAAAGTTGTTCTTGAGAAAGAATCTCCAAAACTTGTTGCAAATGCTTGGCATGCTCCTCCTCGGTCTTGCTATAGACCAAGATATCATCAAAGTAAACAACAACACAAGTTCCAATGAGGGGCTTGAGAACTTGGTTCATGAGTCTCATAAAAGTGCTCGGGGCATTAGTAAGCCCGAATGGCATTACAAGCCACTCATATAAACCTCCTTTAGTCTTAAAGGCGGTTTTCCATTCATCACCTTCAAAAATGCGAATCTGGTAATAGCCACTTTGAAGATCAATCTTAGAAAAGATAGCAGCTCCGTGTAATTCATCCAATAGATCTTCCAATCGGGGAATAGGATACCGGTACTTGATAGTGATCTTGTTTATTGCCCGGCTATCAACACACATACGCATGCTACCATCCTTCTTAGGAACAAGGAGGGCGGGTACGACACATGGGCTTAGACTTTCCCGAATTAAACCCTTGGACAAGAGATCATCCACTTGTCTTTGGATTTCTTGTGTTTCGCTTGGAGACATCCGGTATGCCGGCTTGTTTGGAAGTACGGATCCGGGAACGAGGTCTATCTTGTGTTGGATAGATCTTGGAGGGGGAAGGCCATGTGGAATTTCTTGTGGAAAAACATGGTGATAGGCTTGTAGGAGAGGGGTGAGTAGTGGATGTGAGGGAGATGGTGGCTTAGACTCTTCTTGTAAAAGTATCAAGTCTTTAAAAGACTCATACTCATGGTGCTCAGATTTGAGAAGAGTAGTAAAGAAGACTTCCAAATGAGGATTGTGTTTTGGTTGAGAGGGGGAAGGACTTTTGAGAGGGGTAAGAGTGATTTTCTTATGGTCCTTGAGAAAAGAGTAAGTGTTCATCCGGCCATCATGGATGACACTTCTATCAAAAAGCCATGGTCTACCCAATAATATATGGCAAGCATCCATGGGGACTATATCACACCAAATCTCATCTTTATAGTTTTTCCCAATTGAAAAGGAAACAAGACAACGGTGAGTAATTTGCAAACCTTTGCCTTGATTCAACCATTGTATGGTGTAGGGATTTGGACGAGGAGAGACTTGCAGCTTGAGTTTGTCCACTATAGTCTTTGAGGCAACGTTAGCACAACTACCTCCATCAATGATAAGGGAACAAACCTTGTCTCCTACGGTACACCTGGTGTGAAAAATGGCTTCTCTTTGCTCCATGTCCTTTTGAGTGGCAATTCCACTCAAGGCCCGGCGGATAACTAGCAATTCTCCTTCATCGGGGCCTTCTTCAACTTCTTCCAAACTTCCTTCTTCACGGTGCTCTTCTTCTTCTTCGTCATAGGCATGTTCATCACATGCTTCTTGGTACTCCGCTAGGGAAACGATCCTCCTGTTTGGACACTCAGATGCATAGTGTCCCATACCTTGGCACCGAAAGCAACGAACCTTGTCCTTTGATTTGGGTTCTTGTATGGAGGGTTTTGGAGGGGTTGGAGTGGTGTTTTTGGTTTGTGATGGTAGGGAATTTTGTGGACGAGGAGGGTAGTACGGAGGCTTTTGTGTGGGGTAAGGACGAGAGAGAGACTTGGAAAGGACACTCTTTCCCTTTGATTTCTTTTGTTGCTCTACCTTGTAGGCTAGAGAACTCAAGTCATCAAGGGATGAATATGGTTGCAACTCAACAATATGAGCAATAGACTCATCAAGTCCGGTTAAGTATCTTACCAAGGTTTGAGAGTCATCTTCTTTCAAGTCGTATTTGAGTAGGAGTTGTTCAAACTCCCGAGTGTATTCTTCCACACTCTTGGATCCTTGCTTGAGTCGATGGAGCTTGAGATAATTGTCTTGCACATAGTGAGAGGGAAGAAACTTGGCCTTAAGCTTTTCTTTCATTTTGGCCCAAGTTCTGATTTTTCCCTTTCCATTCCTTGCTCTTTTCGCTCCAAGGTTAGCCCACCAGATTGAAGCATATTTGCGGAGTTTAAGGGCTACGAGTTTTACCTTGTTGTCCTCCGGGATGTCCTCTTATTCAAAGATCCTCTCAATGGTGTGCAACCAATCGAGAAATAAGTCCGGGTCAAGTTGGCCTTCAAATTCGAGGATGTCAATTCGGACACCACCAATATTGCCTCCTTGCCTTCGTCTCCTTGGGGCTTCTTCGTCACTAGAATTGGCTCGGGATTGAAGGACTTCTTCTTCCAATTCGACCACCGGTTCATGAGGATGAGAGGGAGTGGGGCTATGAACCCACCTTCGTTTTTCCTACAAAAGTTGCCCAAGTTGAGTTCGAAGATAGGTGACTTGCGCTTCTAACTCTTCCGCACGTGCTTGGTCGCTTCTTGTGGACTTTGTAGACATGTTGGAGATGCTTTGAAGGAAGAATAGGCAGTAGGGAAAGTGGCACGGTCGTGCAAGGGGGCACGGGCAGGCCGTGCTATGCTTCGACTTGAAGAAATGCAGAAAATTACCGTGGCACGGTCGTGCTTGTGGGCACGGGGGCACCGTGCTGCGTCTCGGCTTGCAGATTTCTGGAAAATGAATATGGCACGGTCGTGTGGTATGGCACGGGGGCACCGTGCTGCTTCTCTGGTCTTCGAGACTGGGTTTGCCGGTTTGTGCCTCTTTTTTTTTTGTTTTTTTTTTTGTATGTTTGGCTTTTTGGGATGTATGTGGGTGTGATGTGGGTCACTTAAGAACCTTGGCTCTGATACCAATTGATGTATATGAGGGTGGCAAGTGAACCAAATCAAACTCCAACTCAAAATAAGCCAAATTGGGAAGAGAAATGAAAGATGGATGAGATGGATGAAGAATTTCACTACACAAGAAAAAGGAATAGAACAAGATCTTGTAATTGAGATAATCCTTCACGGAGCCACTCAATGACTTGACCTTGGGCTAATTCTCTTGTCTTAACCAAGGAATCACTCCAATTGGAAAAGGAAGAGAACCTAGAACACCACTTGAATTTGCCACAATTCAAGATATAGAACTAGGAATTTAGTTGCACTTTTGAGAAACACACTCAAAGTACTTGTATTGCTTTGGAAATTTCTTACAATGCTGAATGAATAGCTTCACACGCCCCTCCCCTTTTTATAGACTCAGCAAAAGACAATCAAAGGACTCAAATAACTCCTAACAATTAAAACTAGCTAGTGAAAAGTCTAAGAAAAATGAAAAGACTCATCATAAAAGGGGTGGGGGCGGTTACAAGGAATATTCTAGGATTTTTGCAGCTGATTACATCAATCTAGAAGCATCTAAAACGTGCACAATATCAGCCACACAAGTATATGTAACCGAAGACTCTTCATATTCCCAGCATTAATCCTTGCAACTGCCTCAACTTCAACAGAGCATAACTTCCAGAATACTCGGCCAAATCAAGCGTTCTTGGGCTTGTTAGAAAGCCCTAGAAGTCTATTTTCCAGAATGGGCTCATTTGCTCAATTTACATAAGCGGTTTGAAAGTTATGGCCCAAACAATTCACCTATCTCAGACTGGACTGGATCAGCATAACGTATCTTTGAGTGATATTTTGCCCAATCAAATGACGTCCAAATTAAACAAACTTGGGCTTATTTGAAAGCTAAAATCTTAAACTTCGAAACCTTGTGGAGCCTCAAGTTGTGGGACCACTTTAGGTAGGCCAAAAGTGCACACAAAAAGCAGGAAATTTCTGGATGAAGGCGGCACTACCTCTTCGGCTATGAACGCCAATTTCCGGCAAAGTTTGGCAACTTCCTTGACTTCTTGAAGCTTGAGTGAGTCCTCTTGGGCTGAGCTTGATGGTCCTTGGGCTTCTCACGATGGTCTCCATCACCAATCCTCACAACTCATACCAAAACCCCTTCCTAAAAGCATCCCAAGGTGTTTTAAGTGCCAAGGCTTTGGTCACTTAGCATCAGATTGTACAAACCGAAGGTATGTTACCTTGGCTGAATGGAAGGCAACTGAGGAGGTCGAAATAGAAGAGGAAAAGAAAGAGGATGAAAAAGATGATCTTGAGGAGATAGAAATTGAGGCGGATGAAGGTGAAATGCTCACCTTAGACACTTACCACCCACCAAAATACAAAGAGAATTGAAGTATTCTTTTCATGACCTTTGGTGAACCATCAACTTTTTCCCCCATTCCACCCACACCCAAAGCACTCAAACGAACCTTCTGTCAATTCAATTCAGAATCATTCCTTACAGTTCCTAATCCTGGGTTAAGAGCATGTGGGAAAGTGGTTCCAATCATGTTCAAGGAGTCCCCTACGCCCACCATTTCAATCAACAAGGGGCAGGTAAAGAAAAGAGTCTCTAAGTTCAAAAGAGACTTGTTTTCATGGTTGATTTTATTTCAACCAGAATGGAAGCAAAAGAGGAGTTCATTACCTACTATGATTTGAGGGCAAATCATTTTTAACAAGGGGAGTATGATGGAAATTCCTCCATCCCTTTTGTTAAAAAAGAATCAAATCAATTAGGTAATCTTATTATGCTGGTTTAAGGATGAATAAATCATCCAAGTTTTGATTAAGCATTGAAACTGCAGGGCAAGGGTTAATTACAGCAGCTAACCCATTTTTGCGTGCTTAATTTCTCAAACATACTAAGGGTTTACATCTAATATTTTCTGATGGATATGAAGTTCAAGATGTTAGCTTTCCAACAAATCAAGTTTCATCCAATTTGGACTTCATTTGGTCATTCAAATCAGCAATTAAACCCAAGGTGTCAACACTGCCCAGCAAGGTCAGAATGTACCCGGTTTTGTTCCTTTCATTTCTTAAGCTATATTTTGGTATAAGTCTTGTATTTTTATATATTTTGGGTCCCCAAGATGTTATCTATGTGGTCCAAGTGATAAAAGCAAGTTAAGTCAAGTGGAAGATGAAGAACCAAGTCAATCTCCCAAACCGTGCAGACTGAGACCCAGTTCAGACCAGTCTGGCCATTTTGATATTTTGATCAGGCAACTGAACTCCAAATTGCGTAATTCCACTTGGAGCTGTTAGAAGACTTCTCAAGCTTTCCAACCATGTGTTGCAACACAAGTCATGACCACGTTTGCCCTAGAATACATGGCCTGCAAATCGACCCTGTAAGCTGCCAGCACATTACAGTTTACAGCAGCAAGCAGCTTTCCTTCTCCAAAGGGTTTCCTTCTCTTCAGCTGAGTGGCACACCTTCCAAGGCTTGGCACACGTCCAAGGCAACCTAGGGAAGACAACAACCAATGAGGGAAGGGCTGCAAGAAGGCTTGTCTCCTGAATCTCATTGGAAGACAAAGAAGGTGCTCCCTTGATTCTCGTTGGCCAGCCGTAAAGTGGCTTGTGCTTTTCGGCTGAAGCATGTGCATTCTTGCTGAGTTTCCAGCTGCTTGGGCTTAAGTACAAGTCAATTAAAGTGGTAATAACTATTAGTCTTGCTTTCCTTGTTGTTTCAAATGTGTTAGACTAGTTTAAGCAAGCATGTATTTTAGATTAGCACAAATCAGCTTGTTTTGCTCTTAATAGCTTTCCTCCTTAGGAGGGAAAGGTCAAGGTGCTTGTATGTGTGTTTGCTTGCTAGCTTAGCTCTATTTAAAGAGCTTGCACGCCCTTTGTATGAGATATACCAGATTTGAATCAAACTAAAAGTTGAGAGCATTGTGCTTTCGGTGCTTAGGCACACTCCAAACACTTAGCTTGCTTATCCTTAATTTTGGCCGATTAAGGTGGTGTTCAAGTGAAGTCTTAAACTTGATTAAGTGGTGATATCTGTATCTTAATCATAGTTTAAGGGCCCTAAACTTGAGTTTGGTGGTGTTTCTGTATCCATTCTTCAAGTTTAGTTCTATCTATTTGGTGTTTTATCTCAAGTGTTCAAAGAGAGTTAAAGTGAGTTTGCTAGCTTAATCTTGAGTTAGTAATTCCTAACTTTGATTCTTCTTTCCATTCCACACAACCATAACCCTTCTTACATCCATTTTCATGCTTGACCCAGGCTAAAGGTATCCCTTTTGATTTAGCTTGCAACCCAAACACTAAGCCCATCTCAAACCGTGAAACACCACTAGGCTTGACGAACATGGCAGCAAGTTGGCACGGCCATACCGTGCTTATAGGCACGACCGTGCCTCCCTTGAACGTCCCCCTTTTGTGTTGATTTCACTTGCTAGCTTCGTGTACTTGGTAGCTTGCTACTTGATTCCTTCCATCCGTTGAGACATACATCAATTCACATCAAATTCTCTTTGTTTTCTCATTTAGAATCACTTGATTCTAAGTTCCATTCCTCCCTCACATGTTTGATGCTTCACAACCATCATATTATGTGTCCACTTTCCTTGGTTTTCCCTTGATTGTATCTACCTTTGGATTATAAGGTTTCACTCTTAATTTGAGCTTTAGCCTAGACCCTCGGCAGGTACATCAATAGTTCTTACCAATGGATAATGAAATGAGGCACCGTGAATTGACTTGAAACCCTTTGCTTTGATTCAGCCATTGTATGTTGTAGGGATGGGGATGGGCCGTAGCTTGCAAGCCTAGCTTCTCAATCATGGTAAGGGATACCACGTTTGCACAGCTCCCACCATCAATAATCAATGAACATACCTTGCCTTGAACCGTGCGCCTAGTGTGAAAAATGTTTTCTCTTTGCTCATCCTTGGTGCTCTTTTGGCCGTTCAAGACCCTCCTCAAAACTAACATCTCTCCTTCATCAGCTTCCTCCTCAACCTCTTCTTGACTTTCCTCATGTTCTTCTTCAGCTTCACCTTCAGCTTTACCTTCCTTTTCTTGCTCATCCACGGCTCTCCATTCAGCCAAAGTGATTACCTTGCGGTTTGGGCACTCTGAAGCAATGTGGCCTAGTCCTTGGCACTTGAAACATCTTCTAGTGCTCATAGGATTGGGGTTTGGTCGAATTGGGGGTGCTGGGGCCTTTTGTGGTGCTTGGGTTCTTTGTGGATTGAAAGGAAAGGGATTTTGTGGCTTAGAAACCGGTTAGGAACTCCCCTTGTTAAAAGGTTGGTTCCGGATTGGAGGCCTTCGATGTGGAGGCTTAAAAGTTTGCTTAGCTTTCTTTTGTTGCTCAACCTTGTGAGCCAGCACGCAAACCTCATCAAATGTAGTATAAGCTTGCAATTCAACAACATTAGAGTACCTAGGATCAAGTCCTCCCAAGTACCTTACAATCGTTTGCTCTTCCGGTTCTTGCAAATCACATTTAATCACAAGCTTTTCAAACTCTCTAGTGTACTCTTCAACATTAAGATTGCCTTGGTTTAGATTATGAAGTTGTGAATAACAATCTTGAACATACGTGGGGGGTAAAAATCTAGCCTTCAACTTAGTTTTCAGCTTTTTCCAAGTTCTGATTTTAGTCTTACGTTCCCTAACTCTCTTAGCACACAAGTTGGTCCACCATAAAGAAGCATACTTACGTAGTCTCAATGCCACCAACTTCACTTTCTTTTCTTCTGGAACGTCCTTGTATTCGAATACCCTCTCCACTGTGTGCAACCAGTCTAAGAAGTCTACTGGGTCAAGCTTGCCTTCATACTCTGGAATCTCAACTCTAAAATCATTAGAGTTACCTTGTCCTCTTTGCTCTTGCCGTGGTCTCCTGAATGGCTCTTCATCACTTGAGGATTCAAGGTTGTGACTGAACACTTGCTCTCGGCCTTGTGAAGTAGAATGGGATGGTTCTTCATTGAGCTTTTGCTTTTGCTTGAGAAAAGTACCCAATTGCTTGCGTAGGTACTCGTTCTGTGCCTTGAGTTCTTGATTAGAACTCTTCAACTCTTGATTAGAAGAAGTAATCTCATGATTATTCTTCAAAATA
This sequence comes from Carnegiea gigantea, assembly GCA_029747015.1. NCBI lineage: Eukaryota > Viridiplantae > Streptophyta > Magnoliopsida > Caryophyllales > Cactaceae > Carnegiea > Carnegiea gigantea. The sequence goes on from JAKOGI010002081.1 coordinate 57,928, forward strand.
GCATCAAGCTTCTCTTCTATGCTCATACTAGTACTCATGTTTGTGTTTATTCAAAGGAAAAACCAAAGCTGACTAGTGTTTGAGAGAAGGAGAAGAAGGAAATTTGGATGGGTGGATTCAACACCAGGCCAAGATGAAACACAGCTCTGATACCAAATATGATGTAAAGGTCAATGGGTATGAATACACACACCAACCTCACACCAAAGAAGACCAAAATTCAAGAATGCTCATGGACTGAAGTGGCACGGCCGTGCTAGGAGGCACGGGTACACCGTGCTATATTGCTGCCCCAAAAACTAGAGTTGCCTAGTTTGATCCGGTTTGAGAGCTTTTCAACTCTAGCAGGTTTTCTAGCTTTTTGGTGAAGTGGACATGGCGGAAATGGATGTGAATGATAGTAGAAAGAGTGGAGTAATGAGGGGAAATGATGAACACGATTAGTGAAAGTGATTACCTTGAACAATCAAACAAGCAACTTCACTAATGAACCGTGTGGGGTGAACTGGGATGAGATAAGACTAAACCCTTGGATTGGATACGGAAATCATCACCAACCTTTGAGTTTAGGGCCCTTAATCTTGATTAAGATACATATTCACCACTTAATTAAGATTAAGACTCACATGAACACTACTTAGTTTGGCCTAAACTAAGATAAGCAAGCAAGAGTTTTGGAGAGAAAGCCTCAAATGCTCTCTACGATTTTCATTCAACAAAAACTGAAGTTGTTTTCCATATGGCTGTGACTTGCCTTTTGTTACTTGCCTCACAACATTTCCTAATCAGCAAGCAAGCTAGCAAGCACCTCACTTTACCCTCCTAGGGAGGAAAGGTGTTAATTAGCTCTAATTGCCACGGTTAGAGCTAATCGGTTACAAGCATGCTTAAGGCTAATCAAAATACACTTAAACCATCAAAGAAAGAAAGATAAATGAATATTACAGCATAATTAACTTGTCCTTAAACTCAATCAGCTTCAAAGGCAGCAAAAGGACCATGTGCTCAGCCGAAAAGTGGTTTCCCCTTTACGGCTAGCCAATAGCAAGCAAGGAACATCTTCCCTTGTCTCTCCCTTCTCATTGGCCGTTCTTTTCAAGGTTGCAGCTGATGATTGTCACCTTGGAGTGTGTGCCCAGCCTTGGAAGACGTGCTAACTCAGTTGAAGAGGAGGAAACCCATCGGTGGAGGTAAAAGAAAACCGTGACACCAAACCGGGTTCAAGGGCAGTTTTGTACTCGGTTTTCAGACCAAGTTTAACCAAAGCAAAAGTGGGTATGATCTGGATTTTAACCGTCCCAGGGAAGTTCAAGGTGTGTAGAAACCCCCCCAATCAAGAAATTAAGGTTAAACAAGGTTTAAGTAGGGTAATCACACCTAAACTTTCAACCATGCAGAATTGGACCAAATCTAGCCGGTTGGGGAAATGCCTTTGATCCTCCATCCTCTTGTGGCATGATTTGAAATCATTGCTTGGACTTGAAAGCTAACATCCTGAGGATTCCAAAAATGCAAAAATATTGGCCTTAAGCCACAATACAGCTTAAGAAATCAGATGCACAAAACCGGGCTTATGCTGGCCGGTTATCCCGTTTGTGCTAGTTTCAACTTCTTGCCAAAGGTGAGCCATCTTCTTGGTTTGGGACCTTGTTCTTGGACGATTTGGACTTGTTACATCTTGATCAAGGTCTTGGCTAGGTAGGACTCCATCAGATTAGGATACAGATACACTACCTAATCAATGATTAAGACTCACTTGAACACCACCTTAATCGGCCTAATTAAGGATAAGTAAGTTAAGTGTTTAAGAGGAACTCAAGACACAAAGTCTTTTCTCAAAGTTTTAAACTCAAAAATCTGATTCATGAAGTGAGAAGTACACGGCCTTATATGACCACTAAAGTCATGAAACAACCTTTCCCTCTAGGGGAGGAAAGGTATTAGTCTAGCTAAGCACACTGACACACGGTTTAAGCTAAACAAAGTAAAATCGGTACAATCAAGCTTAATACACAAGTTTACTTATCCTAAGACCTTTCTTAATATCTAAGGCATAATTGTGACTCATTTTCCTTCCTTGGAGGGCAAAGATACACGGCTGCGACCTAGCAAAAGGCTGCTGAATTCGAGCTTGACATGTGTGTTGGTGGTGGCCGAATACATGCTTGCAAAATGTCTTCTTCATGCTCCCACGTGTCTCTCTCCAATGTGGCTAAGTGGCAGCTTACCAAGCAGCTCATTTTGACCAAGTAGGCAAGCGTACACCTCAAGCAAACCCCTTGAAGGAGGAAAACTACTAGGCTAAGTAACCGGGTGTCAACCAGCCGGCTTCTGCCTCAACTTGTCACACATGCTTGACACATCAAATGCTGACTAATTGCTACGTTTCTCACATGGATGGAAACCTCATGATGTCTAGATTACCCTTCTTTTTGAATCATAGCAATTGGACGTCATTTGCCCCTTGAATCAGCCTGATTCCCAAAACCGTGCAAATTGGATCCCAAAACAGCACAGGTTTGCTAATTAGCTTAATTCACTAACTAATTGAACTCCGAATCTGGTAATTCCAATTGGTATTGAAAGCTAAGACCTTGAGCTTTTATTTTCCCCAAAAAACAATACTCAAAATAGGATTAAACTTGATAAATTAAGTAGACAAAACTGGGTGAAAAACCGGATGAAAAATCGGGTGCATCACCATGAATGTTCTTCACCAAACAATTAGTGGCCGTGGCTTTGGACTTGGTTTCTTGATTATTTTGGATCATTTGAACGTTCATGGATCCTATGGATGGACCTCCATCATTCTCCCCTTGTTGGGAAGATTTGATCCTCAAATCAGAAAGATAATCATCTGCTTCATAAGGGCTTAAATCAGCAACATTAAATGTAGCTGATACTCCATGTTCGCCTGGTAATTCCACCTCATAAACATTGTCATTAATCCATTCCAAAACCTCAAATGGACCATCTGCTCGTGGCATCAACTTAGTTTTCCTTTTGGAAGGAAAACATTCTTTACGTAGATGTATCCAAACCAAATCGCCTGGCTTGAAAAGCTTCTCCATCTTGTGCTTGTTAGCTTGGGCCGTGTATGAGAGGGTAGTTTTCTCAATCTTGGCCTTTGCTAACTCATGCAACTTTTGAATTTCTTCCACTCTAGTTGCGACATCTGCACTATGCTTTTGATCTAATGAGCAGGAAGTAAGACCAAGTGGACTCAGGGGATCAATCCCATAAACCACCTTAAAGAGTGATAGACCAGTAGCCTTGCTAGGAGTCTTGTTATACGCAAACTCAGCATGTGGAAGTAGCAGATCCTAGGCTTTTGCTTGGTTTTTAATCAAAACCCTTAATAGAGTATCAAGGGTTCGATTAGTAACCTCTGTTTGCCCGTCTGTTTGTGGATGACAAGTGGTACTGTATTTGAGTTTGGCACCCAGCTTCTTTCACAAAGTAATCCAAAAGTGACTTAAGAACTTGGTATCTCGATCTGAGACGATGGAACGAGGAATTCCATGTAATCTCATCACCTCTTTGAAATAGAGCTCAGCGTCATGAGTAGCATCATTAGTCTTGTTACAGGGAATAAAATGAGCCATCTTTGAAAATCGATCCACAACCACAAAGATAGAATCTTTATTCCTTTGTGTCTTTGGTAAACCAAGTATGAAATCCATACTAACGTCTACCTAAGGCAATGTGGGAATAGGTACTGGCGTGTAAAGCCCCTGGGGGAGTGAACGACTCTTTGCAATTTGGCATGTACTGCATCTTCTAATGATATCTTGAACGTCCTTCTCCATGCCTGGCCAATAATAATGTTCCCTAAGCATGATTAGGGTCTTGTCTTCACCAAAATGACCAGCTAAAGATCCAGCATGGACTTCTCTGATGTAGTCCCCACCACCATCAGCAATGAAGAAGGTCAACAAGTCAATCAAGGTCCAATACAAGCTCTAAGATACAAGCCATGGTCCAAATTGTCCAAACATCCCAAGGAGGTGCACACGGGTTCAAGAACCAAACCTTACCCGGTTTTGTGCACTTGATTTCCTAAGATTTAAGGAGGCTTAAGTCCTTAATTTTTGCATTTTGATAAACCTTAAGATGTCCCCTTTCGTGCCCCAATGTTAGTTCACCACTATCCAAGTCAAACAAAGGAGGAACAAGGTGTTTTGTCAAACCGGTCAGAATTGCACCTAATCTGCACAGTTTTTTCTTTTAGCTTGAAAACCCAACGTAAACTTTGTCTAACCTTAATTTCTTGGTTAGGAGGGTTTAAACACATCCTAAACTTTCTTCCCATGGGTTAAAACCAGAGTCAAACTCACTTTTGTCAAGGTTAAACCAAGCCCAAAAACCGGCCACAAAACTGCCCAAGGACCCGATTCAGCAGTCCGGTTTTATTTTGCCTTCTCCAGTGGGTTTTCTTCACTTCAACAGATATGGCACACCCCTCAAGGCTGGGCACACATCCTGAAGTCCCAATGATGAGCTGTAACCTTGAGAAGAACGATCAATGGGAGAGAAGCTGCCATGGAAGATGTCCTCTCTTTGTAATTGGCTAGCCGTAAAGCACTTGTCCACTTTTCGGCTGTCTAATGGCAAGAGAGGAGGTTTATCAGCTGCTTTGGCTTATGTTTAAGCTAATTACAATATAAACATCATCTGTCTTGCTTTCCTTAATGTTAAAGGATGTAATTAAGCTAGCTAACCCTAGGTGACAACCGGTTTACTCTAAACCGGGTGTGTTTAGCTAATTAAGAACTTTCCTCCCTAGGAAGGAAAGGATTAGTAAGGTGCTTGCTTGCTTGTGTGCTTGCTTGACATGCTTACTAAAGGAATGCACGGCCATGGCAAGCAACTCAGCATTTTGCTGAATGAAAATCATATTGAAAGCTTGAAAGCTTTTTCTCTCAAATTCTTGCTTGCTTATCCTTAATTAGGCCAATTAAGGTGGTGTTCAAGTCAAGTCTTAACCTTGATTAAGTGGTGATATCTGTATCTTAATCAAGTTTAAGGGCCCTAAACTCAAAGATTGGTGGTGTTTCTGTATCCATTCATTGAGTTTAGCCTATCCTAATTTTGCTCACAAACAACTGGGTTAAGAGAGGATTAAGGTAAGATTAGTAGCTTAAGTTACAAGTTAATAATCTCTTACTTTGAAGTTCCCTCAAATCCCCTCACTCTCTCATTCCTCATACCCTTCATTACATCCCATTCCACGGTTTACAGCAACCAAAAAGCCAAGCAAACACGTCGAACACCAAGAACACTCAACCGGGTTCAAGTGAGAGCATTTCAGCTTCCACAACCAGAAAAGTGGCACGGCCTACCTGTGCTCCTAAGCACGACCGTGCCACCTTGGTACAACTCAAACCTTTGTATTTTTGATCTCTTTTGATGTGTGTTAGTTTGGGGGCTCTTCCTTCCTTAAGACATACATCATATTTGGTATCGGAGCAAAGGTTTCACGTTGGCCTAGCATCCGCTTCCACTTCGACAAAACATCCACTTCCCTTCTTCTCCACAAATTGATTTCTCCCTTTAATTCCAACATGTGTTCAACAAGCATGTCCTTGGAGGAAAGATTTGAGTCATTGATGAAGCAAAATGAGTTCTTGGCAAGCAAAATTCGAGAGGATTCACAAAGAAACCAAGAGGCTCAAGCACAGAATGAGTACTTAAGGAGGCAGTTGGGTTCGTTCATGAAGCAAAAGCAAAGAATGAATGAAGAAACTCTACAATCTGAACCCAAGGCACGTGAGCAAGTCCATAGTCATGATATTGATTCATCAAGTGAAGAAGAAATGCCTAGAATGGCTAGAAGAGAGCCACGAAATCAAGTCAATACCAACGATTTCAGAGTTGAAGTTCCTAAATTTGAAGGTAAACTTGATCTTGAAGAGTTTATTGATTGGTTGAATACAGTTGAAAGAGTCTTTGAATATAAGGATATTCCTGATGATAAGAAGGTTAAGTTGATAACCTTAAGACTCAGAAAGTATGCATCCTTATGGTGGACAAACTTGAATGCTAAAAGGCTTAGAGAAAGAAAAGTAAGAATCCATACTTGGGAAAATATAAAAGCTAAGCTTAAAGCAAGGTTCCTTCCACCAACGTATGTCCAAGATTGCTACTCCCAATTTCATAATCTCACTCAAGGTACTATGGATGTTGAAGAGTATACTCGTGAGTTTGAGAAGTTGATGATTAAATGTGACATACAAGAACCTAAAGAACAAACCATAGTTAGATACTTGGGTGGTCTTGATCCTAGGTATTCTAATGTGGTGGAGTTACAAGCCTATGCTTCTTTTGATGATGTTTGTGTATTAGCTCATAAGGTGGAGCAGCAAAAGAAGGCTAAACAGCCCCAAAAACTCACATACATGAAGCCTTTCATTCGGAACCAACCTTTTAACAAGGGGAGTTCCAACCCACCTACTAAGCCACAAACTCGCTCTCCCTTTAAGCTACAAATTCCCTTTCCCTTTAATCCACAAAGAACCACGGCTCCTCAAAAAGCTCCAGCAACCGCATTTCGGCCTAACCCAAACCCCATGAGCAATAGAAGATGTTTCAAGTGTCAAGGGCTTGGTCATATTGCCTCAGAATGTCCAAACAGAAAAGTTATCACTTTGGCTGAGTGGACCGCCGTGAAAGAGGATTTTGAAGAGGAAGAGAACGAGATTGAAAGTGAGTCAGAAGTTGAAGAAACTCAAGATGAGGTTATTGAGGAAGCAGATGAAGGTGAACTCTTAGTTTTAAGAAGAGTTCTAAGTAATCAGAAAGGAGCTAAGCATGAGCAAAGAGAGAATATCTATCACACTCGATGTACCACCCAAGGAAAGATATGTTCTTTGATCATTGATGGAGGAAGTTGTGCTAATGTGGTTTCTCTAAGCATGATTGAGAAACTAGGGCTACAAACAATGACTCACCCACATCCATACAACATCCGGTGGCTAAATCAAAGCAAGGGCATTCAGGTGAATTCTCGTTGTTTGATTTCCTTTTCCATTGGAAAGAGCTATCAAGATGAGTTATGGTGTGATGTTATTCCTATGGCATGTCATGTGTTATTAGGACGACCATGGTTGTATGATCGAAAGGTTATGCATAATGGTTATCTTAATACCTATTCATTTTCCAAAGATGGCAAAAAGATTACCCTAGCCCCATTATCCCCCTCCAAGCTCCACGAAATTCAACCACAAAAAAAGCCTAAGCATGTTGATTGTTTGCTATCCGTGAGTGAACCCATTTTAAAGGCTTCTCAACATGAGTTTAAGGCCTTTAGAGAGTGGATATCGAACGTCCAAAGCGACCCAGAAAATATGTTGCCCACTCACCCCATTGCAAAGACACTCCTTGAAAATTTCTGTCATGTGTTCCTCGATGAGATTCCCACGGGTTTACCCCCAAAAAGGGACATACAACACCACATTGATCTTATTCCTGGTTCCGTCCTACCTAACAAACCAGCATATAGGATGAACCAAAAGGATACTAATGAGATTCAAAGACAAGTTGCAGAGTTGCAGGAAAAAGGATTGATTCGAGAGTCTTTGAGTCCCTGTGCCATTCCATGATGTATCTCTCCTTACACTTGCCAAAGAAATGGAAGCAAAAGAAAGGTAGGCGTGTGAAGATGGGAGAAGAACAAGTTGATAGAACAAGTGCCTTCAAGAGATAATCCAAGAGGAGCCACTCCTGTTGAACACTTGGGCAATCTCTTTAGATCAATTAGGATACAGAAACACCACCTAATTGAGATAAAGAGACCTAGACACCACTTAAGTTGCCACACTTAAGATATAGAACTAGGATTTGGAAGAGACAATGCTCAAACTTGTATTCAATTTGACAAAAGACCCTTACAAAAGGAAGAGAGGGGGTATTTATAGGCCACAACCTCCCTCACTCGGCCAAGGGCTGCAAAAACCAGCTGAAAAGTGACTAAATGACTAAGCCTAAGCTAGATTACAAGTACAAGTTGATTATACAAGTGATCTAGCCAAACCTTGACACCTCACTAGCTTAATTAATCTCAAGATTGAGGTGTCAAGCATCCAAAAGCCAATGTGCAGCAGCTTGGGACCTTGAATCTGTTAAGGGGACAAGAGGACACTCCAAAACCAAGGTTGCAACCAGCCCTCCCTTGAAACCGGTTAAAAGGAATTTCCTTCCTTCTTTGGCTGGATAAAAGAAGCACAAGTTGGTCCCTTAGCTCAACTTTAGGGCCATGATTTGATAAATATTTAGGTGCCTTTTCATGCCCTAAAGTTTGACAAAAGTTGGAGTTGAATAGGTCAGCCAATCGTCCCCTTAATTCAGGCTGTGCTGGATTGCGCCCTGCAGTGCGCTGTCTTGGCTTTTGGCTTGGTTGACTGACCAAATGGACTCCAAATGCCTTGCAAAAGGTCTTGTTGGAAAGCTAAGATCTTAAGCTTCAAGGGGGTGGTGCGTGCAAGAAATTTCCCTTTCTACATTTTGCTCCAACAAGGAAACAAAACCAGGCCAGAAACGGTATGAACTGGACAGTTCGATTTCTTCTTTGTGCATGTGATTTCTGACTAAGGCATGAACTTCTTTAGCCTCCTTGGACTCCTTAGCAGGGGAGGGATCATTAGCAATGGTTTTGGAAGGTTTGGTTGGATGGTCCCCATCATCCCCCCAGGTGAGTTGGAGTTTGGCCTCAAACTTGGGATTTCTTCATTCTCTTCAAAGTATGGACTGAGGTCAGCCACATTGAAGGTGGCGGAGACCCTATGCTCACCGGGCAAGTCGACCTTGTAGGCATTGGGCCCGACCTTCTCCAATACCTCAAAGGGGCCATCCGATCTCGGCATGATTTTGGACTTGCGTTTGCTTGGAAACCTTTCCTTCCTCAAGTGGATCCACACTAAGTCTCCTGGTTGGAAATGGGCCTCCCTCTTGTGCTTGTTGGCTTGGTGCATGGCCTGGGCATTAGCCTTCTCAATCCTTTCCCGGACTTGAGCATGAAGGTCTTTGATCTCTTTGGCCCTTTTCTCGGCCTCCCAACTAAACTTGTTAGGTGTAGGAATGGGAGTGAGGTCCAAGGGTGTTTTTGAATTGTATCCATAGACCACTTGAAAGGGGGAGAGGTGGGTGACTTTGCTTGGTGCCCGATTGAAAGCAAGCTCCGCATGGGCCAAGAGTTCATCCCAAGCCTTGAGGTTCTTCTTCACAAGTACCCGAAGCAAGGTTCCCAAAGTCCGGTTAGTCACCTCGGTTTGGCCATCAGTTTGGGGGTGACAAGTGGTACTGAACTTGAGGTGTGTCCCCATCTTTCTCCAAAGTGTGAGCCAAAAGTGACTAAGGAACTTAGTGTCCCTATCCGAAACCATGCTTTTGGGGATGCCATGTAGTCTCACAATCTCCTTGAAGTAGAGATTGGCTATGTGGGTGGCATCATGGGTGGTGTGACAAGGAACAAAGTGGGTCATTTTGGAGAATCGGTCCACTACCACCATGATGGAGTCCTTGCTTCTTTGAGTGCGAGGCAAACCTGTGATGAAGTCCAAACTAATGTCTTCCCATGGGGCTAAAGGCACGGGCAAAGGAGAGTAGAGACCGTGGGGAAGGACATGGCTCTTAGCCATGTGGCAAATTGAACACCTATTGATAAAGTGTTCCACATCTTTAGCCATATTCGGCCAATAATAATGCTCCTTGAGCATTGAACAAGTCTTCTCCACCCCAAAGTGACCGGATAGAGCACCACTATGAAGCTCTTGAATTAGTAACTCAATAAACCCACACTTGGGGATGCAAAGCCGTGACCCCTTGAAGAGGAACCCCTCTAGGACATGGAAGAGGCCGTAGGGGTGGTTGGCACATTTGACATAGATCTCTTTGAAGTCATCATCATTGGTGTACATCCCTTTGACAATTTCAAACCCAAGTACCTTGGATTCTAGGACCGAGAGGAGAAAGTATCTCCTAGAGAGTGCATCTGATGGAGGGTTGTAAGAAGAAGAAACCAACTCACAACTTGCCTCAAAGTGGAATCTAAAACAAGAAGAAGGAAAAACAGCAAGGGAGACGAGAAATAAAGAGTTTGGATAGTCAAGTGACCTTGCAAGGGATAATCCGAGGAGCCACCCTTGGAGAACACTTGGGCAATCTCTTTGTATCAACTCGTTACAGAATTTAATCACCTTCTAGTTGAGAGAAAGAGACCTAGAGACCCACTTGAGTTGCCAAGCTCAAGATATAACACTAGGAGTTTTTGTAGAGAGAGTTTGAGAACTCACAAATTCATTCATTCAAAGTTGAGTTACAAATGAAGGCTCATTCTGGTTTTATGCAAGAATGGCCGAGTTTCCCACCCTTCCCAAGTAGCAAAATCAAAACCAAGTACATTTGGGAGAGGGAAACACATTACATCCATCACTCATCTAGCTTAACACCTCACCACTAGCTTAATCTACTTCACTAGGGGCCATGATGCCTCCTAAATGATGTGTCAAGCTTACAAAGGTCCTAAAATGCAGCAAAAACAATCAACTCAGCAAGTGGATGAAGCAAAACCCAAGAATTCAGCCCACTTGTACCGGCTAGGAAGAAACCAGTTAAAGGGGTGTTTTGCTTGTCCTTTTGGCTGGATAAAACCAACACAAGGGGGTGCTTTGGATGGGATTTGAACCCTTGACTTGATAAATATTTATGTCCCCTTTCATGCTGCAAAATTTCAGAAAGATTGGACTTAAGTTGGTGGTCCAATTTCCCCCTTAATTCGGATGCTGCTGTTTTGGCGCCCAGCCTGCGCACTTGGAAAGATCTTGCTGATTGACTAACCAAACGACCTCCAAATCCTTTGCAACTTGTTTTATTGGATTCCTAACATATTAAACTTAAAGATAGGGGGCAAGGCAGTCATTCATCCCCTCACCTTCAAGTCCCAAAAGATGCACAAAACCGGGCCAATTTCCGGTTGAATCTGCCCATGTTCTGTCTGAATGCTCTATGACTTCCTTGACCAAGGCATGGATGTTCTTGACTCCCTTGGGGCTTGAGGGGGTGTGTGGAGTTGCTGGTTGTGCATTTGGAGTTTGATCATGATGGTCCCCATCATTCCCCCCAGCTTGAATGGAGTTTGACCTCAAACTCGGCAACTCTTCTTCTTCATCATAGTATGGGCTTAAATCAGCCACATTGAAAGTGGCGGACACCCCATAGTCTCCAGGGAGGTCTATCTTGTATGCATTTGGGCCAATTTTCTCAAGGACTTCAAATGGCCCATCCGACCTTGGTAATAACTTGGATTTTCGCTTGCTTGGGAATCTTTCCTTCCGTAAATGGATCCATACTAGGTCCCCGGGTTGGAAATGAGCTTCTCTCCTCTTCGTGTTGGCATAGAACTTAGCTTGCGCATTGAACTTTTCAATCCTTTCTCTCACCTTAGCGTGAAGCTCTTGGACCTCCTTTGCTCTCTTTTCGGCCTCCCAACTAAATTTAGTGGGGTTAGGAATAGGAACAAGATCAACGGGAGTCCGTGGATTGTTGCCACACACAACTTGGAAGGGTGAGAGGCCTGTGGCCTTGCTTGGAGCTCGGTTGAATGCAAACTCCGCATGGCAAAGGAGTTCATCCCAACTTTTAATGTTCTTCTTCACCAAGACCCGAAGTAATGTGCCCAAAGTGCGGTTTGTCACCTCAGTTTGGCCATCCGTTTGAGGATGGCATGAGGTGCTGAATTTGAGGTGAGTACCAAGCTTCCTCCATAACGTGAGCCAAAAATGACTCAAGAACTTAGTGTCACGATCGGACACCATACTCCTTGGTATTCCATGAAACCGCACAATCTCTTTGAAGTAAAGATTGGCCACTTGTGAGGCATCAAAGGTGGTGTGACATGCTACGAAGTGGGCCATCTTGGAGAATCTATCAACCACTACCATGATAGAGTCTTTGTGCCTTTGAGTCCTTGGCAACCCCGTGATGAAGTCCAAGCTAACATCTTCCCAAGGCCCTTGGGGAACCGGTAAGGGCGTGTAAAGACCTTGAGGCCGTATGTGATCCTTAGCAAGTTGGCAAGTAGAGCATCTTTTGATGAAGTGCTCCACATCTCTTGGCATTTTGGGCCAAAAGTAATGCTCCTTGAGCATAGAGCATGTCTTCTCAACTCCAAAATGGCCGGCTAGAGCTCCCCAATGGAGTTCTTGAATCAAAAGCTCCCTAAACCCACATTTAGGAATGCAGAGCCGGTTTCCCTTGAAGAGGAATCCGTCCTCTAGGTGGAAAGGATCGTGGGCATGGCTAGAAGACTTTTCAAGAATGGTCTTGAAGTCTTCATCTTGGGTATACATAGCCTTGATGCACTCAAACCCAAGTACCTTGGATTCAAGAGTAGAGAGCAAGAGATATCTTCTGGACAATGCATCGGCCCCTTTGTTCATTTGGCCGGATTTCTGGTGGATCACAAAGTGAAAGGATTGCAAGAACTCTACCCACTTGGCATGTCGTGGATTGAGCTTATGTTGTCCTTGGATGAACTTCAAGGCTTGATGATTCGTATGGAGGATGAACTCGCCTCCAACCAAGTAATGTCGCCAATGTTCCAATGCCCTCACTAAGGCATAGAACTCCTTGTCATATGTAGAACACTTCCTTTTGGCGTCATTGAGCTTCTCACTAAAATAAGCAATGGGCCTCTTCTCTTGTGACAACACGGCCCCAATGCCAACACCGGACGCGTCATATTCTACCTCGAAAACTTTGGAAAAGCTAGGTAGTGCAAGGATGGGTGCACTAGTAAGCCTCTCCTTGATTTCTTCAAAGGCATGTTGGGCCTTCTCATTCCACTCAAAGTGCTTGGCCTTGAGGATCTCGGTCATGGGTGCCATAATTGAGCTAAAATTGCTCACAAACCTCCTATAAAAGGAAGCCAAACCATGGAAACTCCGGACTTGTTGGATTGACATGGGGGTAGGCCACTCACGGATGGCCTTGATCTTCTCTTCATCCACTTGGATGCCTTCGGCCGACACCACATACCCCAAGAACTTCACTTGAGGAGTGAAGAAGTGGCACTTCTCTAGGTTACCATAAAGTTGCTCTTGTGCCGAGACACTCAAAACATCATGCAAGTGCTTGGAGTGTTTTTCTTCTCCATGACTATACACCAAAATGTCATCAAAATACACAACGACATATCTCCCAATGAATGGCTTGAGAACTTGGTTCATTAGCCTCATGAACGTGCTTGGTGCATTAGTCAAACCAAAGGGCATGACAAGCCACTCATATAGGCCACCCTTGGTTTTGAAGGCCGTCTTCCATTCATCCCCTTCAAAGATTCGTATTTGATAATAGCCACTTCTTAGATCAATTTTTGAGAATATAGTGGCCCCATGAAGCTCATCTAGCAAATCCTCCAACCTTGGGATAGGGTACCGGTACTTGATGGTGATCTTGTTGATAGCTCTACTATCAACACACATTCTCATGCTCCCATCTTTCTTGGGCACAAGTAGGGCCGGGACGGCACATGGACTCAAGCTCTCATGGATCAAGCCTTTGGTTAGGAGCTCATCCACTTGTCTTTGAACTTCTTGTGTCTCTTGAGGGTTAATGTGGTAGGCCGGTCTATTTGGGAGGGTGGCACCCGGGAAGAGGTCGATTTTATGTTGGATGGATCTTTTGGGGGGTAGGCCATGAGGTATTTCTTGTGGGAAGACGTGGGCAAAGGGTTGTAGGAGTGAGGTAAGTAAAGGATGGGGAGATTCCTTTACCTTGGCCGGTTCTTGGCCTAAGAGGATCCACTCTTTAAAGTCTTCGAACTCATGGAGTTGAGAGTGGAGTAAGGTGGTGAGAAAGACATCCAACTTGGGATTGTCTTGAGGGTTCTTTTGTGGGCTAGGCTTGAGGGGAGTGAGGGTGATTTTCTTGTTGTCTTTTGTGAAGGTGTAGGTATTCTTTCTACCATCATGCATCACCCTTCTATCAAAGAGCCATGGTCGGCCCAAAAGAACATGGCAAGCATCCATAGGCACTATGTCACAACATATCTCATCTTTATATGTCTTTCCAATGGAAAAAGTAAGCAAACATCGAGTAGTAATTTGCAAACCCTTATCTTGGTTGAGCCATTGAATGGTGTAAGGATTTGGGTGAGGTGTGACCGAAACCTTGAGTTTGTCCACCATGGTTTTTGAGGCCACATTAGCGCAACTTCCCCCATCGATGATGAGAGAACACACCTTGCCACTCACGGTGCACCTTGTATGGAAGATGCTCTCCCTTTGCTCCATGTTGTCTTGAGTAGCAATCCCACTTAAAGCCCTTCTAATCACTAGTAGTTCCCCTTCATCTGGGCCCTCTTCTACCTCTTTCAACATTTCGGCCATGTACACCTCCTTTTCTTCTTCATTTTTCTCTTCCTCAACCTCTAGCTCCTCTAAGGACTCTTAATATTCAGCTAGAGATACCATTCTCTTGTTTGGACATTCGGAAGCGTAATGTCCAAGACCTTGACAACGAAAGCATCGAACCTTGCTAGGGGGTTTTAGTGGTGGCTTGGATGGAGTTTATGGGGGGGCTGTTTGAGGGGGTTTCGGGTTTGGGGGTGGAAAAGGTTTTTGAGGAGTGAATGGGGGCTTTAGAAAGCCATAAGGCTGTGGGGTAGGCTTAGAGATGGGGTTCTTGCCTTTGAGCTTCTTTTGCTTTTCTACTTTGTGAGCTAAAGCACTCAACTCATCAAGGGAGGTGTATGGGTGCAACTCCACTACATGCGCAATTTGTTCATCAAGCCCACTCAAGTAACGAATCAAGGTTTGGGAATCATCTTCCCTCAAATCACACTTTAAAAGAAGTTGTTCAAAGTCCCTAGTGTACTCCTCTACACTCTTTGGACCTTGTCGGAGGTGGTGGAGTTTAAGGAAATTGTCTTGAAGATAGTGTGGGGGTAAGAACTTGGCTTTAAGTTTGGATTTCATTTGCTCCCAAGTCTTTATCTTACTTTTCCCCTTTCTCACCCTCTTGGACACAACATTAGACCACCATATGGAAGCATATTTACGGAGTTTCAAGGCTACTAGCTTTACCTTTTTGCCTTCCGGAATGTCCTTATATTCAAATACTCTTTCCACCGTTTGAAGCCAATCAAGGAAGATGTCCGGGTCTAGCTGTCCTTCGAACTCCGGAATGTCGACTTTAAAGTCTCCAAAGCTTCGTCCTCTTGACCTTTGATGTCGTTGGGACCTTGGTGCAAGTTCCCCTTCACTTGAGTCACTAATGGGGTTGCTTCCCTCGGAGTCATCCGAGTCTTGGTGCTTGCTTGAACTCTTTGAACTCCATAAACCTCTCCTCTTCTCTTCCATAAGTTGCCCTAGTTGCTTTTGGAGATACTTTAGTTGAGCTTCTACCTCGGCTTTCTCCCTCAGGGCTTGCTCGGCCACTTGCTCGGGTGTGAGGCTAGAAGACAGTTTGGCTTTGGAATGGAGAAAGAGTGTTTTGGGACGGGGAGAGGTAGGCACGGTCGTGCTAGTAGGCACGGCCTGACCGTGCTGAGCTGCTGGCAAAGCAGTGCTGGGCTGGAATTGTGGCACGGTCGTGCTCAGGTGGCACGGTGTGCTCGTGCCCACTTTCTGGTTGGCCACGGCTGAGTTTTTTGTGGAGGTTGTGTTTGGGTTGGTTTTGTGAGTTTGGTGCTTGGGATGTGTTTGGGCAAGGAAGCTTGGCCAAGAAAGATAGCCTAAGCTCTGATACCAATTTGATGGAGGGTTGTAAGAAGAAGAAACCAACTCACAACTTGCCTCAAAGTGGAATCTAAAACAAGAAGAAGGAAAAACAGCAAGGGAGAGGAGAAATCAAGAGTTTGGATAGTCAAGTGACCTTGCAAGGGATAATCCGAGGAGCCACCCTTGGAGAACACTTGGGCAATCTCTTTGTATCAACTAGTTACAGAATTTAATCACCTTCTAGTTGAGAGAAAGAGACCTAGAGACCCACTTGAGTTGCCAAGCTCAAGATATAACACTAGGAGTTTTTGTAGAGAGAGTTTGAGAACTCACAAATTCATTCATTCAAAGTTGAGTTACAAATGAAGGCTCATTCTGGTTTTATGCAAGAATGGCCGAGTTTCCCCCCCTTCCCAAGCAGCAAAATCAAAACCAAGTACATTTGGGAGAGGGAAACACATTACATCCATCACTCATCTAGCTTAACACCTCACCACTAGCTTAATCTACTTCACTAGGGGCCATGATGCCTCCTAAATGATGTGTCAAGCTTACAAAGGTCCTAAAATGCAGCAAAAACAATCAACTCAGCAAGTGGATGAAGCAAAACCCAAGAATTCAGCCCACTTGTACCAGCTAGGAAGAAACCGGTTAAAGGGGTGTTTTGCTTGTCCTTTTGGCTAGATAAAACCAACACAAGGGGGTGCTTTGGATGGGATTTGAACCCTTGACTTGATAAATATTTATGTCCCCTTTCATGCTGCAAAATTTCAGAAAGAGTGGACTTAAGTTGGTGGGCCAATTTCCCCTTAATTCGGATGCTGCTGTTTTGGCGCCCAGCCTGCGCACTTGGAAAGATCTTGCTGATTGACTAACCAAACGACCTCCAAATCCTTTGCAACTTGTTTTATTGGATTTTTAACATCTTAAACTTAAAGAGAGGGGGCAAGGCAGTCATTCATCGCCTCACCTTCAAGCCCCAAAAGATGCACAAACCCGGGCTAATTTCCGGTTGAATCTGCCCATGTTCTGTCCGAATGCTCTATGACTTCCTTGACCAAGGCATGGATGTTCTTGACTTCCTTGGGGCTTGAGGGGGTGTGTGGAGTTTCTGGTTGTGCATTTGGAGTTTGATCATGGTGGTCCCCATCAGCATCCGCTCCCTTATTTGGCTTGCCGGCCTTGTGATGTATCATGAAGTTGAATGCTTGGAGGTACTCAACCCACTTAGCATGGCGGGGGTTGAGCTTATGTTGCCCTTGAATGAACTTGAGGGCTTCATGGTCCGAATGTGAAATGAATTCGGCCCCTACTAGATAGTGCCTCCAATGTTCCAAAGCTCGAACTATTGCATAGAACTCTTTATTATAGGCAGAGTACTTCTTCTTGGCATCATTCAACTTCTCACTAAAGAACGCAATGGGCCGTTTTTCTTGAGATAAAACAGCCCCGATGCCCACTCCGGAGGCATCACACTCCACCTCAAAGACCTTGGAGAAGCTTGGTAGTGCTAGGATAGGAGCACTTGTGAGCCTCCTCTTGATTTCCTCAAAGGCCAATTGGGCTTGTTCATTCCACTCAAAGGTCTTTCCCTTGATGACCTCGGTCATGGGAGCGACAATAGAGCTAAAATCCTTCACAAATCTCCTATAAAAGGAAGCCAAACCATGGAAGCTTCGGACTTGTTGTATCGAGGCGGGAGTCGGCCACTCACGGATGGCCTTGACCTTGTCTTCATCAACATGGATGCCTTGAGCCGAAACCACATAACCCAAGAAGATAACTTGGGGGGTGAAGAAATGACATTTTTCAAGATTACCATAGAGCTTTTCTTGAGCCAAAATGCTCAAGACTTAGTGAAGGTGGCTTGCATGCTCTTGCTCATCCCGGCTATACACAAGAATGTCATCGAAATAGACGACAACAAACTTGCCTATGACCGGCCTAAGCACCTCATTCATAAGTCTCATGAAAGTGCTTGGTGCATTAGTCAAGCCAAATGGCATGACCAACCACTCATATAGGCCTCCCTTGGTCTTGAAGGCCGTCTTCCATTCATCCCCTTCAAAAATCCGGATTTGATAATAGCCACTTCTAAGGTCGATTTTGGAGAAGATAGTGGCTCCATGAAGCTCATCAAGCAAATCCTCCAACCTTGGGATAGGGTACCGGTACTTGATGGTGATCTTGTTGATAGCTCTACTATCAACATACATTCTCATACTTCCATCTTTCTTTGGCACAAGTAGGGCCGGGACGGCACAGGGGCTTAAGCTCTCACGGATTAGACCCTTAGCTAGGAGATCATCAACTTGACGTTGGACTTCTTGAGTTTCTCGAGGGTTCATCCTATAGGCCGGTTTATTTGGGAGAGTGGAACCGGGCACAAGGTCAATTTTGTGTTGGATGGACCGTTTGGGTGGCAAGCCATAAGGTATCTCTTGAGGGAAGACATGTTGAAAGGTGTGTAGGAGGGGTACAAGCATGGGGTGGTGGGTGACCGAGGTTAAGGCCGGTTCATGGCCTAGCAATATCCACTCTTTGTAGGGTGCAAACCCATGCATTTGGGATTTGAGGAGGGTAGTGAGAAAGACATCTCTTTGTGGGTTTTCCTTGGGCTTGGAGGGGGTGGTTGATTTGAGGGGAGTGAGGGTGATCTTTTTATGGTTCTTGGTGAAGGTGTAGGTATTCATACGGCCATCATGCATGACCCTCCTATCAAAGAGCCAAGGGCGACCCAACAAGACATGACACGCATCCATGGGAACAATGTCACACCAAATCTCATCTTTATAAGCTTTCCCAATGCTTAAGGACAAGAGGCACCGGGAAGAGATTTGCAAACCTTTGCTTTGATTGAGCCATTGGATAGTATATGGCTTTGGATGGGGAGTCACCGAGAGCTTGAGTTTGTCCACCATAGATTGCGAAGCCACATTTGCACAACTTCCCCCATCAATGATAAGGGAGCACACCTTGCCTCCTATGGTGCACCTTGTATGGAAGATGGACTCTCTTTGTTCAAGCTCATCTTGGGAAGCTAGACCACTTAAGGCCCTTCGAATGACCAAGAGTTCTCCTTCATCCGGACCCTCTTCCACTTCTTCTAGGGATTCATTCGGTACTTGTTCCCCCTCTTCTTCATTCTCCTCATTAAACTCCTCAAAGGAAGCTTGAAATTCAGCCAAGGTGACAACTCTCTTATTTGGGCACTCGGAGGCAATGTGCCCTAACCCCTGACACCAAAAACACCTCCTTCTCTCTTCCGGCTTGGAGGGGTTTCGTTGAGGTGTATTTTGGGCATTTGAGGGGTTTGGCCGTGGGGGTGGTGGAACTTGAGGTTTGGGATTTGTGTTTGGGGGTCTTTGGAAGGGGTAAGACCAAGTAGGGGAAGGGGGTTTGGACAGGATCCCCTTCCCTTTAGCCTTACGGCGTTGTTCCACTTTGTGTGCTAGGGAACTAAGCTCATCAAGAGAAGAGTACGGGTGTAGCTCAATGACATGGGCAATTTGTTCATCCAATCCACTCAAATACCACACAAGGGTTTGACTCTTATCTTCCCTTAAATCACATTTCAAGAGGAGTTGTTCGAACTCCCTAGTATACTCTTCCACACTCTTGGTACCTTGTTTGAGGTTATGGAGTTTGAGGTAGTTGTCATGAAGGTAATGGGTGGGTAGAAATTTGGCCCTTAGTTTGTCCCTCATTTGTGCCCAAGTTCGGATTTTCCCCTTTCCCTTCCTTGCCCTTTTGGCCACTAAGTTAGCCCACCAAATTGAAGCATATTTGCGAAGCTTAAGGGCTATAAGTTTTACCTTTTTCTCATCCGGGATGTCCTTGCAGTCGAACACCCTCTCAACAGTTCGAAGCCAATCTAAGAACTCATCGGGGTCTAGGTGGCCTTCATACTCGGGTATGTCGACTTTGAAGTCAAGGTTGCCACCTCCACTAGGTCGGAATGGTCTTCCTCCCTCGTCCTCTTCACTAGATGACTCACGAGGGTAACTTCCTTTTTCCTCGGGACCAATCCGAGGTCCTTGCTCCGTGGGGCTCCTAGAGTCCCTCAAACTTCTCCTCTTTTCTTCTAGGAGTTGGCCTAATTGAGTTTGGAGATACTTGACCCTAGCCTCCAACTCGGCCTTCTCCTTAAGGGCAGCCTCGGCCACTTGTTCCGGGGTGAGGCTTGAAGACATGGTGGTAGTAGGGAGGGAGATGTGATGTTTTGGGTCGGTTAGCAAACGGCACGGTCGTGCTGTAGGGCACGGCCTACCCGTGCTAGGCTGCTGGAATTGAATGGGGGTGTTGGGCAGAAGGCACGGTCGTGCCGAGAGGCACGGGGTACCCGTGCTTAAGTTCTGTCCTGGGCACGGCAAGAACGTGCAAAGGAGAGGAAGGGAGATGTGTTTAAGGGTGTTTGTGGCTAAGTGTTTGGGGCTGTGTTTGTGGGTGGAAGCAAGCTCAGGAGGGTAGCCAAGGCTCTGATACCAATTGATGTATCTCTCCTTACACTTGCCAAAGAAATGGAAGCCAAAGAAAGGTAGACGTGTGAAGATGGGAGAAGAACAAGTTGATAGAACAAGTGCCTTCAAGAGATAATCCAAGAGGAGCCACTCTTGTTGAACACTTGGGCAATCTCTTTAGATCAATTAGGATACAGAAACACCACCTAATTGAGATAAAGAGACCTAGACACCACTTAAGTTGCCACACTTAAGATATAGAACTAGGATTTGGGAGAGACAATGCTCAAATTTGTATTCAATTTGATAAAAGACCCTTACAAAAGGAAGAGAGGGGGTATCTGTAGACCACAACCTCCCTTACTCGGCCAAGGGCTGCAAAAACCAGCTGAAAAGTGACTAAATGACTAAGCCTAAGCTAGATTACAAGTACAAGTTGATTATACAAGTGATCTAGCCTAACCTTGACACCTCACTAGCTTAATTAATCTCAAGATTGAGGTGTCAAGCATCCAAAAGCCAATGTGCAGCAGCTTGGGACCTTGAATCTATCAAGGGGACAAGAGGACACTCCAAAACCAAGGTTGCAGCCGGCCCTCCCTTGAAACCGGTTAAAAGGAATTTCCTTCCTTCTTTGGCTGGATAAAAGAAGCACAAGTTGGTCCCTTAGCTCAACTTTAGGGCCATGATTTGATAAATATTTAGGTGCCTTTTCATGCCCTAAAGTTTGACAAAAGTTGGAGTTGAATAGGTCAGCCAATCGTCCCCTTAATTCAGGCTGTGCTGGATTGCACCCTGCAGTGCGCTGTCTTCGGTTTTGGCTTGGTTGACTAACCAAATGGACTCCAAATGCCTTGCAAAAGGTCTTGTTGGAAAGCTAAGATCTTAAGCTTCAAGGGGGTGGTGCGTGCAGGAAATTTCCCCTTCTACATTTTGCTCCAACAAGGAAACAAAACCGGGCCAGAAACGGTATGAACTGGACAGTTCGATTTCTTCTTTGTGCATGTGATTTCTGACTAAGGCATGAACTTCTTTGGCCTCCTTGGACTCCTTAGCAGGGGAGGGATCATTGGCAATGGTTTTGGAAGGTTTGGTTGGATGGTCCCCATCATTCCAGCTCTTTTAGTACCAAAGAAAGATGGAGGAATGAGAATGTGTGTTGATAGCAGGGCCATTAACAAGATTACAATCAAGTACAGGTATCTTATACCAAGACTTGAAGATATGCTCGATGAGTTATATGGCTCCAAGGTGTTTTCAAAGATTGATCTTCGAAGTGGTTACTACCAAATCAGAATTAGAGAAGGTGATGAATGGAAGACAGCTTTCAAAACAAAAGATGGACTCTGTGAATGGTTGGAAATGCCTTTTGGTCTTTCTAATGCACCTAGTACTTTCATGAGGTTAATGAACCAAGTGTTTAGACCATATATTGGAAAGTTTGTGGTAGTATACTTTGCTGACATTCTGATTTATTCTAAGAATGAGCATGAGCATCAAGATCACCTAACTCAAGTTATGCTTGTCTTAGAACGTGAGAAGTTATTTGGTAACCTTAAGAAGTGTGCTTTCTTTACTCCTGAAGTTACATTTCTTGGTTATATTGTGACTGAAGATGGTATAAAGGTAGATGAAAGTAAGGTAGAAGCCATTCGGTCTTGGCCTATACCTAAGAGCATACATGATGTTAGAGCTTTTCATGTTTTAGCTTCATTCTACAGGAGATTTATTCGCAGTTTCAGCACTATTATGGCTCCTATGACTGAAGTGATCAAAGGAACATCCTTTGTATGGACTGCCAAAGCTCAATCTAGCCTTTGAAGATATCAAATCAAAACTTACTCAAGCACCGGTACTTGCTTTACCATGCTTTGGTAAGATATTTGAAGTTGAATGTGATGCCTCTGGTGTAGGTATTGGTGGAGTTCTTATGCAAGAAGGTAAACCCCTTGCCTTCTTTAGTGAAAAGCTATGTGAATCTAGAAGAAAGTATTCCACCTATGACAAAGAGTTTTATGCTATTGTGAGATGTTTAGAGCATTGGAGTCATTATCTCATTGCTAGTAAGTTTATCTTGCATTCTGACCATGAAGCATTGAAGTACATACAAGGGCAGCATAAATTAAACTCCAGGCACGCCAATGGGTTGAGTTTATACAATCATATCATTTCACCATCAAGCACAAGTCAGGTAAACTCAATCAAAGTGCAGATGCTCTGTCACGGAGGTAACTCTTGTTATTTCAATTAGATGCTTGTATACTTGGTTTTGAGCATCTAAAGATTCTGTATGACAATGATGAAGACTTTGGGGCATTATATGCTGAATGTTCTAAACACCCCAAAGGAGATTTTCATGTTCAGGAGGGCTTTCTATTCAAGGGAGCTCGATTATGTATTCCAAAGTGTAGCACAAGAGAGCTATTGATTAGAGAAGTTCACGGAGGATCATTAGCTGGGCATTATAGAGAAAACAAGACTGTTATCATGCTAAGAGAGCATTATTATTGGCCATCTATGGAAAGAGACGTCCAAGATATACTTAAAAGGTGTGGAACTTCTCAAGTGGCAAAGAGTCATTCACTACCCCATGGTTTGTATACTCCATTGCCAATCCCCACTTCACCATGGGTTGATGTAAGTATAGACTTTATTCTTGGATTACCTAAAACACAAAGGAACAAAGACTCTATTTTTGTTGTTGTTGATAGGTTTTCTAAGATGTCTCATTTCATTCCATGTAACAAAACAAATGATGCTACTCACATTGCTGAATTGTACTTTAGAGAAATAGTGAGGTTGCATGGTATTCCCAGGTCAATTGTTTCTGACAGAGATACCAAGTTTTTGAGTCATTTTTGGGTTACATTGTGGAAAAAGATGGGTACCAAGCTAAAATATAGTACCACTTGTCACCCACAGACTGACGGACAAACTGAGGTTACTAATCGAACCTTAGGGACTCTCCTAAGAACTTTGATTAAACCTCATGCCAACGCTTGGGATTTGCTCTTACCCCATGCAGAGTTTGCTTATAACAGGACGCCAGGCAGGGCTACTGGTCACTCTCCATTCAAGGTGGTCTATGGAATTGATCCCCTAGGTCCACTTGATCTCATTCCACGGTCTTTCGATCAGAAGCCACATCCAGATGCAGCAGTAAGGGTAGAACAAATCAAGAAGGTCCATGAGTTGGTGAGGAGTAAGATTGAAAAGTCTAATGAAGCCTATCAAGCTCAAGCCAACAAGCATAGGAGAAAGATTACATTTCAACCAGGAGACCTCGTGTGGATACATCTAAGGAAGGAGAGATACCGATCCAAAAGAAAGAACAAGCTTATGCCACGAGCAGATGGTCCTTTTGAGGTACTCAAATGTATTAATGATAATGCTTACAAGGTTGATTTGCCAGGTGATTATGGAGTGTCAGCCACATTCAATGTAGCTGATTTGCAAGCTTACCACGAAGATGACTACCTTGCCGATTTGAGGATCAAATCTTCTCAACAAGGGGAGGATGATGTAGTCCCCACCACCATCAGCAATAAAGAAGGTCCAACAAGTCAATCAAGGTCCAATACAAGCTCCAAGATACAAGCCATGGTCCAAATTGTCCAAACATCCCAAGGAGGTGCACACGGGTTCAAGAACCAAACCTTACCCGGTTTTGTGCACTTGATTTCCTAAGCTTTAAGGAGGCTTAAGTCCTTGATTTTTGCATTTTGATAAACCTTAAGATGTCCCCTTTCATGCCCCAATGTTAGTTCACCACTATCCAAGTCAAAGAAAGGAGGAACAAGGTGTTTTGTCAAACCGGTCAGAATTGCACCTAATCTGCACGGTTTTTTCTTTTAGCTTGAAAACCCCAAGTAAACTTTGTTTAACCTTAATTTCTTGGTTGGGAGGGTTTAAACACATCCTAAACTTTCTTCCCATGGGTTAAAACCAGAGCCAAACTCACTTTTGTCAAGGTTAAACCAAGCCCCAAAACCGATCACAAAACTGCCCAAGGACCCAGTTCAACAGTCCGGTTTTATTTTGCCTTCTCCGGTGGGTTTTCTTCACTTCAACAGATATGGCATGCCCCTCAAGGCTGGGCACACATCCCGAAGTCCTAATGATGAGCTGCAACCTTGAGAAGAACGATCAATGGGAGAGAAGCTGCCATGGAAGATGTCCCATCTTTGTAATTGGCTAGCCGTAAAGCACTTGTCCCCTTTTCGGCTGTCTAATGGCAAGAGAGGAGGTTTATCAGCTGCTTTGGCTTATGTTTAAGCTAATTACAATATAAACATCATCTGTCTTGCTTTCCTTAATGTTAAAGGATGTAATTAAGCTAGCTAAACCTAGGTGACAACCGGTTTACTCTAAACCGGGTGTGTTTAGCTAATTAAGACCTTTCCTCCCTAGGAAGGAAACGATTAGTAAGGCGCTTGCTTACTTGTGTGCTTGCTTGACATGCTTACTAAAGGAATGCACGGCCATGGCAAGCAA
The DNA here is from genome assembly GCA_029747015.1 of Carnegiea gigantea. Taxonomy (NCBI): domain Eukaryota; kingdom Viridiplantae; phylum Streptophyta; class Magnoliopsida; order Caryophyllales; family Cactaceae; genus Carnegiea; species Carnegiea gigantea. Next base: position 82,598 of record JAKOGI010002081.1, read on the forward strand.
CTCAGCATTTTGTTGAATGAAAATCAGATTGAAAGCTTGAAAGCTTTTTCTCTCAAATTCTTGCTTGCTTATCCTTAATTAGGCTAATTAAGGTGGTATTCAAGTCAAGTCTTAACCTTGATTAAGTGGTGATATCTGTATCTTAATCAAGTTTAAGGGCCCTAAACTCAAGGATTGGTGGTGTTTCTGTATCCATTCATTGAGTTTAGCCTATCCTAATTTTGCTCACAAACAACCGGGTTGAGAGAGGATTAAGGTAAGATTATTAGCTTAAGTTACAAGTTAATAATCTCTTACTTTGAAGTTCCCTCAAATCCCCTCACTCTCTCATCCCTCATACCCTTCATTCCATCCCATTCCACGGTTTATAGCAACCAAAAAGCCAAGCAAACACGTCCAACACCAAGAACACTCAACCGGGTTCAAGTGAGAGCATTTCAGCTTCCACAACCAGAAAAGTGGCACAGCCTACCCGTGCTCCTAAGCACGACCGTGCCACCTTGGTACGACTCAAACCTTTGTATTTTTGATCTCTTTTGATGTGTGTTAGTTTGGAGGCTCTTCCTTCTTTAAGACATACATCATTCTCAAATCAACAACTCACGTGTGCTGCACTTAGGGACACACAATCGAGCACCTTTGAAGAGAAAACCTTCTTGAACTAGAAAATCTCCTTTGGGACGCTTGGTGCACTCAGAATATAATACCCCAAAATCTTCATCATCCTGATACAACGCCTTTAGATGCTCAAATCTAAGGATACAAGCATCTAACTGAAATAATAATAGATAACGCTAAGAAAGGGCATCGGCGCCTTGATTCATCTTTCCGAACTTATGCTTAATAGTGAAGTGAAAGGATTGTAGAAACTCAACCCACTTGGCATGTCGTGAGTTTAATTTGTGTTGACCTTGAATATACTTCAAAGCCTCATGATCAGAATGAAGAATAAACTCACTGGCAACCAAATAATGATTCCAATGTTCCAAGCATCGAATGATAGCATCGAACTCTTTGTCGTAGGTTGAATATTTTCTTCTGGTATCACATAATTTCTCACTGAAGAAGGCTAAAGGATGTCCTTCTTAGGTAAGAATTCCACCAATACCAACTCCAGAAGCATCGCACTAAATTTCAAAAACCTTCTCAAAGCATGGTAAAGCTAATACCGGTGCTTGAGTTAGTCTCTCTTTCACTTCTTCAAAGGCAGCTTGTGCTTTAGGATTCCATGTGAATGAGGAACCCTTAAGAACTTCAGTCATAGGAGCTAAAATAGTGCTGAAATTACGTATGAATCTCCTGCAGAAAGAAGCCAAGCCATGAAATCTTCGAACATCATGAATACTTTTAGGAATAGGCCAAGTCCGAATGGCCTCAATCTTGCTTTCATCCGCCTTAATTCCATCTTCTGAAACAATATAACCTAAGAAGGTAACTTAATGGGTAAAGAAGGTACATTTCTTAAGGTTATCAAATAACTTCTCCTTTTTAAGAACAAGCATCACCTGAGTTAAGTGATCTTGATGCTCTTGCTCGTTCTTGCTAAATACCAATATATCATCAAAGTATACGACCACGAATTTGCCCAAATATGGCCGAAATACTTGACTCATCAATCTCATAAACGTACTAGGGGCATTTGAAAGACCAAAAGACATGACTAACCATTCATATAGTCCACCTTTAGTCTTAAACGCAGTCTTCCACTCATCACTCTCCCTAATACGAATCTGATAGTAACCACTCCTTAAATCAATCTTACTAAACACCTTAGAGCCATGTAATTCGTCCAACATATCTTCAAGCCTAGGTATGGGATACCTATACTTGATAGTAATTTTGTTTATGGCCCTACTATCAACACACATCCTCATACTACCAGCCTTTTTTGGAACCAAGAGAGCTGGGACAGCACACGGACTCAAGGATTCTCGCACCAACCCCTTAGACACCAATTCTTCAACTTGACGTTGAATCTCTTGGGTTTCTTTTGGGTTTGTTCTGTAGGCTGGTTTATTTGGTAGAATGGACCCTGAGATAAGGTCAATATGATGTTGTATGTCACGCTTGGGTGGTAGACCTGAAGGTATCTCATCAAGAAATAGGTGACTAAACTGTTCCAATATGACCTTGGCTATAGGATGGGATGGAAGTGGTGTTTTTGGTTCATCTTGAACTTACAATATCCACTCTTTCAAAGCTTTAAACTCGTGTTGAGTAGCTTTCAAAAGTGGTTCTCCATATGTCAAAAGCAAGTCAGATTGATTTTGGCTTTTTTGTGGTTTCATTTTGTGGAGTTCGGATGGTGACATAGGATTCAGGGTAATTTTCTTGCCATCTTTGGTAAAGGAATAGGTGTTTAGGTAACCATTATGCATGACCTTCCTATCATACATCCGTGGTCTCCCTAGTAAAATATGGCAAGCATCCATGGGGATAACATCATACCAAAGTTCATCTTGGTAGTTCTTACCAAGAGAGAATGAAATCAAGCAACGAGAATTAACCTGTATTCCCTTGCTTTGATTTAGCCATTGAATATTGTATGGGTGTGGATGTGCCGTGGCCTGAAGGCTCAATTTTTCAATCATACTAAACGGAACAACGTTGGCACAGCTTCCTCCATCCATGATTAAGGAACAAACTTTGCCTTGGACTATACACCGTGAGTGAAAGATGTTCTCACGCTGTTCATCCTTAGCAACTCATTGGTTACTCAATACCCTTCGAATTACTAGCATTTCACCTTCATCTGCGTTCTCTACAAACTCCTCCTGATCATCTTCATGATCGTTCTCAACATCTTCGTCCTTTTCCTCCTCTTTCTCCTCGGCAAATTCTCCCTCTATGGCGTCTCATTCAGCTAAGGTGATTACCTTTCGACTAGGACAATCAGAAGCAATATGTCCTAAGCCTTGGCACTTGTAACACCTTTTTTGGCTTACGGGATATGGGTTTGGACGTGGGGGGTTTGGTGGTGGTGGCCTTTGAGGAGCTTGGTTCTTTTGTGAATTGGATGGGAAAGGAGTTGATGGTTTAGGCTGAGGTGTGGTACTCCCCTTGTTAAAGGGTTGCCCTTGGTTTGGTGTAGAATAGGGCTTGGATGAATCACGAATATTCATCCTGGATTTTCTTTGTTGTTCCACCTTATGTGCCAGAACACATACTTCGTCAAAGGTGGTATAGGCTTGCAACTCAACCACGTTGGCTATCCTAGGATCAAGCCCTCCTAGGTAACGAACCATGGTCTGTTCTTCAGGTTCATGAATATCACACTTAATCATGAGTTTTTCAAACTCACGTGTGTATTCTTCCACGTTCATTTTGCCTTGAGTGAGATGATGAAAGAGCATGTAGTTGTCTTGGACATAAGTGGCTGGCAAAAACTGTGCCTTCATCTTAGATTTCAATTTGTCCCAAGTATTGATCTTGCTCTTCCTTTCTCTAGTTCTCTTAGCATTGAGGTTTGTCCACCATAAGGAGGCATATTTCCTCAGTCTAAGAGCAACCAATTTCACCTTCCGATCCTCTGGAATCTCCTTGGACTCGAAAATCCGCTCAACAGTTTGTAATCATTCAAGGAACTCATCTGGGTCAAGCTTACCCTCAAACTCAGGAATTTCGACTTTGAAATCGTTTGAGTTGAAAGTAGGTCGTGCTCTTCTTCTCGTCCTTTCGAATGGTACATCATCTTCAGAGAAAGATAATGCATTGCTAGCCTCCTCTTCACTTCCATAATGCGTTCCTATTCGCTCACTTCCCTCTTGAAGCTTTTGTTTTTGTTTCATGTTATTTCCAAGCTGTTTTCTCAAGGACTCATTTCGAGCCTTAAGTTCTTGATTGGATATAGAGATTTCATGCATCTGCTTGGCCATTGCTTCAAGTTCCTCTTCCATGGTCATGCTAGAACTCATGTTGGAAGTTTGGATGAACAGGATTGTGTTTGAGTTTCGGATTCAGAGATAAGCTGGGAAAGGCGTGTGGTAGGTTCCAAGCAAGGATGAACTTGCTCTGATACCAAAATTGATGTAAGTCTCAAGGGTAGGAACAACCCAAGCTAACTTACAACAAGAACACAATCAAATCAAATGGAAAACTCACAAACTCAAGGACGCACGGCTGTGCTTAAGGACACGGTATGGCCGTGCCAAAATTCTGCCTTGCACGCCTAAAATTTGTGATTGCTCACAGTTTGAAGTGGATTTGTGTTTGGGCTAAAAACTAAATCAAAGCAAGAAGTCTTGGCCTTGATTAAGCTTGAAAGGAGTATAAGAAAGGGTAGGAAATGTGTGGAATGAAAAGAATGAGAAGTTCACTGATTAGAACACAAAAGAGAGCTTATGGTTTAAGGAATCCAAAAGCTAGCTTCATGAACTTTAAGTGAATTCAATGTGATTTGGATAGTTCTAACTTTGTGATTAGATAAGATACACCACTAATCACTTAGCTTAGGGCCCTTAATCTTTGATTAGGATAAGATACACCACCTAATCAATGATTAAGACTCATTTGAACACCACCTTAATCGGCCTAATTAAGGATAAGCAAGTTAAGTGTTTAAGAAGAACACAAGATACAAAGTATTTGCTTAATTTTGATACACACGCTCGATATCATGTAAAAGGGCAGCAAAGGCACTTATAAGGCCTTTGGTTACATGAAATGAAGCTTTCCTTCTAGGCAAGGAAAGTCATTAAACTAACCCTATGCTTAATTACATACGGTTTAAGCTTAACATGCATAAGCTGAAAGTTTAAGCTACAAAATACAAGATTTCTTTCTTAAACTCTTTCCTAAACATTAAGAAACCCTGTTAACTCAATTTCCCTTTGAGGAAGGTAAGGGATGCATGGCTGCCACCTCAAAAGGCTGATGAATGCATGGCTGCCAAGTTGTTTGAGTGTGGCCGGTCCATAGCTTGCCATGTGTAGCCTTCTTCATGCTTCCACGTGTCACTCTCCTATGTGGTTGGGTGGCAGCTTACCAAGCAGCTCTAGGTGACCAAGTAGACAAGCACACACGTCAAGCAAACCCATCTAGGAGGGAAATCGACCTTGCTAAGCAACCGGGTATCTAGGTGCCCATTTCTGCCGTGACTTGTGCTTCATGGTTGACACCTCAAATGCTGAGCAATCTTGGCTTTCCTTACATGGAAGGAAACCTCAAGATGTCTAGTTTACTCTCGTTTTGAATCATAGCATTTGGACATCATTTACCCCTTGAATCAGCCTGATTTCCAAAACCGTGCAGATTAGGCTTCAAAACAGCACAGGTTTAGTAACTAACCTAATTTACTAACCAACTGAACTCCAAATCTGGTAATTCCAATTGGAAATGAAAGTTAAGACCTTAAGCTTGTATGTACACCAAAAAACAAGCAATTAAACTAGAATTAAACTTGATAAATCAAGTAGACAAAACCGGGTGAAAAATCGCATGAAAAACCGGGTGCATCACCATCAATGTTCTTCACCAAACAATTAATGGCCGTGGCTTTGGACTTGGTTTCTTTGATTATTTTGGATCATTTGAACGTTCATGGACCCTATGGATGGACCTCCATCACCATTGGTTACTCTTTCCAAAACCTGACTTTGCAGCTTATGATGATGTTCTTAGCCATCTTAAGATGTGTGTGAAGCTAGCAAGCAAGAACACAGCTGAAGAAACCCATTGGAGAAGGAGATGCACGCAGCTGCTCTATTTGGGTTCTAGAAGCAAAATTAACCCGATTTTCTGACCTTGTTTAAACCAAGCAAAAAGTGGTCATGATTTTGATTTCAGGCCATGGGGGACTCCTTAGGGTGTGTACAAACTTCCCCGCAAAGAAATCAAGGTTAAATCATATTTAAGTAGAAGATTTCTGCCAAAATGTTGTACCATGCAGTTTTGAACCAAAACTGGTAGGTTGGACAGAAGGCCTTGATCTCTTGACTTCAAATGAGCATGATTGGAATTTAATGCTTGAACCTGAAGGTTAACATCTTAAGGATCCCTAAAATGCAAAAATATCGAACTCAAGCCACAATGTGGCTTAAGTAATTAGGTGAACAAATCAGGGAATTTTCTGGCTGCTTAACCCGATTGCTTCCGCTGGGTCTTCTCCACAATGTGAGCCATAGCTTGGACTCTGGAGCTTGCGTTGGACCTTCCTGGACTTTTAGGATCTTCTTCCATGTGTTGGTTGGTGGCGACTCCATCATCTATCATCGTCATTCTGATTGGTTCATCTTTACTAGATGAATTAACTTCATGGCCGAGGACTTGTTCTTGCCTTCTTAGTTTGGATTGTAAGGTTTCTTCATTCATTTTTTGCTTCTGCTTATAACCGTACCAAGCTGCCTTCTTAGACACTCATTTTGTGCTTGAGTTTCTTGATTTCGTTAAGTATCTTCTTATATCTTCTTAGCCAGTAACTCATTCTGTCTCATTAAGGCTTCAAACGTTTCTTCCAAACTCATGCTAGAACTCATCTTGCTTGCGGTTTGGGTTTCAATTGAAACTAGGAATGTGTTTGACATTTGATGGAAAAACAAATTCTAGTAGGGAATAGACATACCAGGCCAAGGGGAAAACACTAAAATTTAAAACTAAATTCAAAAGCTAAAGGATAGCAAAGCTGAATTCTAGCTTAAGTTCAAGTGCAGCCATGTATGAATGTATGAACAAGAGATAATCTAAGCTTTTGGTTAGATACAGAATCACCATTTAATCAAGGATTAGGACTTACTTGATCACCACCTTAATCGACCAAATCAAGGATAAGCAAGTGAAGCATTTGAGTGGACGAAAGCTAAATGCTCTCAATCTAGTTTTTCTTTCAAAGTCAAGTGTAAATTTACAAAATGGTCGTGAGTAAGCATTAGTACTCGACCAAGAAAGAACCCTAACATCACATGAGTTTAGTACAAAACCAAATTACATACTTGCTTAACTTAAACTAATTACAACCATATCTCTAAGGAATGCAAAACAAATGATATAATCAACTTTATACATCTTTAGCTAAGCTAATACAGTAGCTTAATTAGCAAAAAAGTGGAGAAAAGCAGCCGTAAAGGTGGTTCCCTTTTCGGCTAGCCAATCAGGTTACAAGGTGTTAATTTTCCCTTTGTTTTCCCATTGGTCCACACGTTTTAAAGCTTCTTTAGTAGCAAGTCATTATGTTCCTGGGCTGCTTGTCCAGTAAAGGTAGAAGCAAGCAAAGATACAGCTAAGGAAATGCTTTGGAGAAGGAAAAACACGTTGCACTTTAACTGGGTTCACTAGGTAGTTTTTAGCGCGGTTTTGTGACCTTACTTCCGCTAATCAAAACTGATCATGATTTTGATTTCAGCCCAGGGGGGATTCCTTAGGGCGTGTACAAAACCCCCTGCAAAGAAATTAAGATTAAATCATATTTACGTAGAAGATTTCCATCAAAACATTTCACCGTGCAGTTTTGAACCAAAACCGGCAAGTTGGACAAAAGGCCTTGATCTCTTGACTTCGACTATGCATGATTGAATTTAAATGCTTGGAACTGAAATTTAACATCATGAGGAATCCAAAAACTCAAAAATATCAATCTTAAGCCACAATGTAGCTTAAGAAATGAGATGAACAAAACCGAGTGCATTCTGGTTGTGTAACCCAAATGCTGCTGCTGGACTCTCTTCCAACTTTTGAACTAAAACTTGGACTTCGGGGCTTGCATTGGACCTTGATGGACTCTTAGGATCCTTTTCCTTATCTTGGTCATAGAGGACTCTATCAGAATGTGTCATGGTTTGCAATTTTAGTTTCTCAATCATGCTCAGAGAAAGCACATTTGCACAGCTTCCTCCATCAATAAACAAAAAACACACCTTCCCTTGAATCGTACAATGAGTATAGAAGATGTTCTCCCTTTGTTCATCTTTTACTCCCTTTTGATTAATTAGAACTCTTCCTAAAACTAGCAGTTCACCTTCATCAGCCTCTTCCACTACTTCTTCTTGAGTTTCCTCGAGTTCATGCTCACATTCATCCTCATTTTCTTCCTCTTCTGATGGAGATCTACCCATGAACCTCAATTTGGACTACGGGGTTAGTCAAGGTAATCAGGTTTTAACATCCCAAACCCAAGAAAACCCCAAATTTTTGCTTACACAAAGATAGTAGGTTCCGAGTTCGAATCAGAATACAAGCCTGGTATTGTGTCATTTAATACTTTGCCTCTATGAGATTTCACTTCAATATTTTGCCATGCATTTGAAGCTCAAGAAGTCATCTTTCCAATAAAACAAGTTTGAAGGTCTTTCGACTTCATTTGCCCACCCAAATCAGCCATTAAATCCAAACTATCCAGATTGCCTAGTTGAAGTAGAATGTATGCGGCATTGTGTGCTTAATTACTTAGGCGTTCTGAAGGTTTAAGTTTGATATTTTTTGATATTTTGGTTCCTTATGATCTTATCTTTCAAGGCATGTAAAAATATTTGGGTTAAATCATGCAAAAATAGTAGAACCAGGCTATTTTTATAAACTGTGCTGATTTGACTAGGTTTTGAGCAGTCTAAAGTTTCTAAGGAGTTGGAGCAACAAATCAAGTCCAAAAACTAAATTTCCACCTGGAGGAGTTAGATGACATCTCAAGGTTTCCTCGCATGCAAGGAAATCCAGATCAACCCCTCTTTTTGCATGTGAAATGTGGCATCCAATACTAGCTAGAAAACTGCTTAGTACTACTAGCTACTGTTAGGGAGAGTTCTCAGTAATCTAAGAGTGAAGTCACATCTAAACAGCTTTATTATTATCTTGTTAGACATAATTATAAAGCTTTCTACTCTCCCACAAAGGGAACCAATGAGAAACATGTGAAGAAAGGCAACAAGGTTCCTATTCGCTTACTGTAAAGTGAAAAGGAGACAAGCCACTTTTTGCTTTTTCTCTCACATAAGAGGAGTTGCTTATGTGCTTGCTCACTTGTTTGCTTACTTAAGCTGATTGTAATCAATGTAATCTAGCTTATTTTGGTGCATAAAGTTGTAATTAGCTTGATTAAATCGTATTTAATTGAAACCAGTTTGACTAAGCTCGATTAGGCGAGACTAAATTAGGTTAGAGCTTTCTTAACCTTGAAGAAACCTCCTAAACCTTTTCTAGGCAACCTAGAACGTTTATATAAGGTCCTTAGGGGCTTCATTTTGTAACAAAGCTTTGAATATCAATCAAAATCAGATTTGAGAGCATTGCTCTTGTTTCTCTTAAAACACTAAACTTGCTTATATCTAACTAAGCCGGTTAGGATCGTGTTCAAGCCTGGACTTAAACTTGATTAAGTGGTGTTTCTGCATCTTAATCATAATCTAAGGGCCCTAATCTTGTTCTTGCTGGTGTTTCTGTATCCTTCAACAAGCTTAATTCTACTTAGATTGATGGAGGTTTGCAAGAAGAAGAAACCAACTCACAACTAGCCTCAAAGTGGAATCTAAAACAAGAAGAAGGAAAAACAGCAAGGGAGAGGAGAAATCAAGAGTTTGGATAGTCAAGTGACCTTGTAAGGGATAATCCGAGGAGCCACCCTTGGAGAACACTTAGGCAATCTCTTTGTATCAACTAGTTACAGAATTTAATCACCTTCTAGTTGAGAGAAAGAGACCTAGAGACCCACTTGAGTTGCCAAGCTCAAGATATAACACTAGGAGTTTTTGTAGAGAGAGTTTGGGAACTCACACATTCATTCATTCAAAGTTGGTTTACAAAATGAGAGGCCATCTGATTTTATGCTAGGATGGCCGAGTCTCCTCCCCTTTCCCATGCAGTAAAAACAAGGCCAAGTACATTTGGGAGAGGGGAAACACATTACATCCATCACTCACCTAGCTTAATACCTCACCACTAGCTTAATCTACTTCATTAGGGGCCATGATGCCTCCTAAATGATGTGTCAAGCTTGCAATGGTTCTAAAATGCAGCAAAAGCAATCAACTCAGCAAGTGGATGAAGCAAAACCCAAGAAATCAGCCCACTTGTACCGGCTAGGAAGAAACCGGTTAAAGGGGTGTTTTGTTTGTCCTTTTGGCTGGGTAAAACCAACACAAGGGGGTGCTTTGGATGGGATTTGAACCCTTGACTTGATAAATATTTATGTCCCCTTTCATGCTGCAAAATTTGACAAAAGTTGGAGTTGAGGAAGTCCACCAATTAGGGCCTTATTTCGGACTGTGCTGGATTGCGCCTTGCAGTGCGCTGTCTCAGGTTTTGGCTTGGTTGACAGACCAAATGGACTCCAAATGCTTTGCAAAAAGTCTTGTTGGAAAGCTAAGATCTTAAGCTTTAAGGGGGTGGTGCGTGCAGGAAATTTCCCCCTCTATATTTTGCTCCAACAGCGACACAAAACCGGGCCAGAAACTGGACGAACTGGACAGTGCATCTTCTGCTGTGTACATGAGTTTTCTGACCAAGGCATGAACTTCTTTGGCCTCCTTGGGGGTTGAATGGGTGTGAGGGTTTGCTGAATGTGTGGATGAAGCTTGGGCACGATGGTCCCCATCATCCTTTGAAATGGATGGTACTTGTGATCCCCATTTGGAAAACCCCTTCGGATAAGGCACTTTGAAGTTCAAATAAAACTCCATAAAGTGTCTTTTGTCATGAAACTCAAATTGTGGGACCAAAGAAAAGCCTTGCCATGCTTGAATTTGTATGGAGCTTACCTCCCATGAAGTTGAGTTGAAAGAATGAAAATGAGGCCCTTGAAAATATACATCAAACCCTCTCTCTTCGAAAAGAATTGTCCTCAATTCTTGTTGTGAATGAGGGCATTCTTCTTGACTCAAGAGTTCCTCAATTTCATCCACAACCTCACATAGCTCCAAATCGGACACTTGGGGTTCTTCAACTTCAAGCTTATCAAACTTTGGAGGTGAGTTAACTAGGCTTGTAACTTCCTCCCCAAGTATCTTTTCATCCTTGTTGGTGTTAGGGGTCTCCAAACAAAGGAAGGGAGTAGAATTATAGATGCAAGCACTCATGGGACGCCCCTTGTTGAGAGGAATGTCTTTAGAAAAGAAATTAAGGCCATTTCCCGCAAAGGGAGTAAAAAGATGCGTGTGCAAGTAAGAGGTTGGAGCAAAAGCACACTCTAGTTTACCCCTCAACTTATCCCAAGTTTTGATCTTACTCTTCCCTCTCTTCTTCCTCTTATACTTGTACTTTTCCCACCATTCAAGTGCATAGCCTCGGAGCTTCTTACTAACCACCTCAAACTTCTCGTGCTCTTCAAGGTTGTGGCGAGTGAAGACTTGCTCCACCTTGGAAATCCAGTGAGGGAATTCTTCCTTTTGGCCATGGAACTTTGGAGTTTCAAGGCTGGCCAACTCTTTTGCAATCAAGGCAGTCTTTTTCCTCAAGTTTTCAAACGAGCTCATGATGGATGAATGCTTAAGGGTTTGTTTAGGTTAAGGGAAGAAGCAGGATTGTAGTAGAGTAGGCAGTGTGGTGTTTCGGGGTTGGGAGCAAGGAGCACGGTCGTGCTTTAAGGCACGGTGTAACTGTGCTGAGCTGCGGGAATGGGGTGCTGCAGGTTAGGGGTGGCACGGTCGTGCGGGTGTGGCACGGTGTGCCCGTGCTGAATCTCTGGTTAGGCACGGCTGCAAATTTCGTGGTGGAGTGTTTGGGTTGTTTTGTGAGTTTGGTGTTTGGACGTGTTTGGGCAAAGGGTGCTTGGCCAAGAAAGGTAGCCTAAGCTCTGATACCAATTTGATGGAAGGTTGTAAGAAGAAGAAACCAACTCACAACTTGCCTCAAAGTGGAATCTAAAACAAGAAGAAGGAAAAACAGCAAGGGAGAGGAGAAATCAAGAGTTTGGATAGTCAAGTGACCTTGCAAGGGATAATCCGAGGAGCCACCCTTGGAGAACACTTGGGCAATCTCTTTGTATCAACTAGTTACAGAATTTAATCACCTTCTAGTTGAGAGAAAGAGACCTAGAGACCTACTTGAGTTGCCAAGCTCAAGATATAACACTAGGTGTTTTTGCAGAGAGAGTTTGGGAACTCACAAATTCATTCATTCAAAGTTGGTTTACAAAATGAGAAGCCATCTGATTTTATGCTAGGATGGCCGAGTCTCCTCCCCCTGATGTATATGTGGGTGGTAAGTGAACCAAATCAAACTCAAATAAACCCAAATAAGAATTGAACCAAAGTAAAGAGAAAATAGAAGGTTGATTGAGGTGGAATGAAAATAATAGCAAAACAGAACAAAGGATAAACAAGACCTTGCACTTGAGATAATCCTTCGCGGAGCCACTCAAGGACTTGATCTTGGGTAAATCCTCTCGTCTTCACCAAGGAATCACTCCAATTGGAAAAGAAAAGAGAACCTAGAACACCACTTGAACTTGCCAAAATTCAAGATATAGAACTAGGGATTTTTTTTTGGACACAAATGAGAATCACTCTCAAGGTGTTTGTACTACTCTTGGAAAAGCTTACAACTCTGAATTGAGAAACACTTCACACCCCCACTATATATAGGCAACAACAAGACAAGCAAAAGACACAAACTCCTAGCAATTTAAAGCTAGAAAATTGAAAAGACTTAGGAAAAATAAAAAGACACAACTTAAAGGAATGGGGGAGGTTACAATGAACATTCTAGACTTCCTATCAGCTGAAGAAATCCATCCAAGTCGTGCATGATGTCAGCAAGGTGATGTCATGTAACCTATGTCTCTTCATTTGCCCAGCATTAACTCCATGCAGCAGCCTTCACTTCAACTGAGCATAACTCTCAGCACACACGTCCAAATCAGGTGATTCAGGGCTTGTTAAAAAGCCCTGGAAATCTATTTTCCCGAATGGGCTCATTTACTCAATTTGGATTAGTAGATAAAAGGTTATGGTCCGAACATTACACCTATATCAGAACTGGACTGGAGCAGGATATGTCTTCTTTGAGTAATATTTAGCCCAACCAAACGACGTCCAAATTAAACATAATTGGGCTTGTTTGAAAGCTGAGATCTTGAACTTCAAAACCATGTGGAGCCTGAAGCTGTGGGAATCGGGCACCAATTCTTCCGGAAGGAATATGAGTTTTATCCAGATTTTCGCCACTTGCTTGACTTCTTCATGGTGTCTAAAGTCCTTGAACTCACATAATAAGAGAAAATATGAGAGTTCCCATGCACGCTCTTGTTTGACACTTTTCTTCTTGGAAGTTGACCTTAAATAAAAATGATGCATATGGGAATATGCATCATACTCCCCGGGTGGTTTTGAGTTTGTCCTCAAACTCAAAGGGTTAGCAAGCCTCTCAAGAAAGGGGTCACGCTCACAATATGGGAGCTTTTGGGGAAGGAGATCACAGGGCATCACCTCTAGAGAGATATAGAAGAGGGTGAGGGGAGGATGATAAAATGGGTCATACCTGGTGAGGAGAAGAGGCGGAAGTGGGAAATCTTCTTTGGGGGCAAGGGTTTGGGAAGGATGAATGAGGGTTAAGGCTTGTCGGTCCTTTTGTGGTTTGAAGGGTTGGGAAGGTTGAATGGGGGTTAAGGTGAATTCTTCTTGGGTCAAGAGTTGCTCAACTTCTTCAATAACCCCACATGCCTCCAACTCGGGTGCTTGGAGTTCGGTAGGGCGTACTTCTTGAATCAAGAGTTGTTCAAACTCTTCAGCAACCCTACATGGCTTCATCACTTCAAGGTCTTTAACTACATGCTCTTCAATTCTTGGGGTTATGCTCAAATTCACCTCATTATCTTCTTGGCACCCTTCTTGGGTGAAGGATTGCTCAATTTCTTGCACAATCTCTTCTTGCTTCAACTCGGATCTTTAGGCCTCAAGTTCAAAGGTCTCTTCATCACCATAGTCATCAAAAACAGGAGGTAGGTCAACTAGGCTTGAAACTTTTTCCCCAAGGGTCTTTTCATCTTTGTTGGGGTTAGGTTTCTCCAAACAAAGGAAGGAAGTAGAGTTAGAGTTACAAGCACTCATTGGACTTCCCTTGTTGAAATGGAGGTTTTTAGAAGAGGAATTAAAGCCGTTTACCTCAAAGGAAAGAAAAGGATGCTTGTGTAAGTAAGAGGTTGGAGCAAAAGCATACTTTAGTTTACCTCTCAACTTATCCCATGTTCTGATCTTACTTTTTCCTCTCTTCTTCCTGTTATACTTGTACTTTTCCCACCATTCAAGTGCATGGTCTCGGAGCTTCTTGATAACCACCTTAAACTTCTCTTGCTCGTCAATATTGTAGCGAGTGAAAACTTGATCCACTTTGGAAATCCAGTAAGGGAAATCTTCTTTTTGGCCACGAAACTTTGGAGTTTCAAGGATGACCATCTCCTTTTCAATCAAAGCAATCTCTTTTCGCAAGTTCCCAAGAGAAATCATGATGGATGAATGCTTAAGGGTTCTTTGTGGATTATGTGTTTAGGCTAGAAAAAGGCTGTTTTGGAGAAGAGGAGGGAGGGCACGGTCGTGCAATGGGGCACTGGGGAACCGTGCTATGCTTCGACTTGAGGAAATGCAGAAAAGTAGGGTGGCACGGTCGTGCTGGTAGGCACGGGGGCACCGTGCTGCGTCTCGACTTGAAGATTTCTGGAAAATGAATATGGCACGGTCGTGTGGTATGGCACGGGGGCACCGTGCGAAATTTCTGGCCTGTGGACACTGGATGTTCACGGTTTTTTTTTTTTTTTAAATGTATTTGGGTGTGATGTGGGTCACTTTAAAACCTTGGCTCTGATACCAATTGATGTATATGTGGGTGGTAAGTGAACCAAATCAAACTCAAATAAACCCAAATAAGAATTGAACCAAAGTAAAGAGAAAATGGAAGGTTGATTGAGGTGGAATGAAAATAATAGCAAAACAGAACAAAGGATAAACAAGACCTTGCACTTGAGATAATCCTTCGCGGAGCCACTCAAGGACTTGATCTTGGGCAAATCCTCTCGTCTTCACCAAGGAATCACTCCAATTGGAAAAGAAAAGAGAACCTAGAACACCACTTGAACTTGCCAAAATTCAAGATATAGAACTAGGGATTTTTTTTGGACACAAATGAGAATCACTCTCAAGGTGTTTGTACTACTCTTGGAAAAGCTTACAACTCTGAATTGAGAAACACTTCACACCCCCACTATATATAGGCAACAACAAGACAAGCAAAAGACACAAACTCCTAGCAATTTAAAGCTAGAAAATTGAAAAGACTTAGGAAAAATAAAAAGACACAACTTAAAGGAATGGGGGAGGTTACAATGAACATTCTAGACTTCCTATCAGCTGAAGAAATCCATCCAAGTCGTGCATGATGTCAGCAAGGTGATGTCATGTAACCTATGTCTCTTCATTTGCCCAGCATTAACTCCATGCAGCAGCCTTCCCTTCAACTGAGCATAACTCTCAGCACACACGTCCAAATCAGGTGATTCTGGGCTTGTTGGAAAGCCCTGGAAATCTATTTTCCCGAATGGGCTCATTTGCTCAATTTGGATAAGTAGATAAAAAGTTATGGTCCGAACATTACACCTATATCAGAACTGGACTGGAGCAGGATATGTCTTCTTTGAGTAATATTTAGCCCAACCAAACGACGTCCAAATTAAACATAATTGGGCTTGTTTGAAAGCTGAGATCTTGAACTTCAAAACCATGTGGAGCCTCAAGTTGTGGGAATCGGGCACCAATTCTTCCGGAAGGAATATGAGTTTTATCCAGATTTTCGCCACTTGCTTGACTTCTTCATGGTGTCTAAAGTCCTTGAACTCACATAATAAGAGAAAATATGAGAGTTCCCATGCACGCTCTTGTTTAACATTTTTCTTCTTGGAAGTTGACCTTAAATAAAAATGATGCATATGGGAATATGCATCACCCCCTTCCCATGCAGCAAAAACAAGGCCAAGTACATTTGGGAGAGGGGAAACACATTACATCCATCACTCACCTAGCTTAACACCTCACCACTAGCTTAATCTACTTCATTAGGGGCCATGATGCCTCCTAAATGATGTGTCAAGCTTACAATGGTTCTAAAATGCAGCAAAAGCAATCAACTCAGCAAGTGGATGAAGCAAAACCCAAGAAAATCAGACCCTTGTACCGGTTTGGGAAGAACCGGGTAAAGGGGTGTTTCTCTTGTCCTTTCGGCTGGTTAATACCAACACAAGGGGGTGCTTTGGATGGGATTTGAACCCATGATCTGATAAATATTTATGTCCCCTTTCATGCTGTAAAATTTGACAAAAGTTGGAGTTGAGGAAGTCCACCAATTAGGGCCTTATTTCGGACTGTGCTGGATTGCGCCCTGCAGTGCGCTGTCTCAGGTTTTGGCTTGGTTGACTGACCAAATGGACTCTAAATGCTTTGCAAAAGGTCTTGTTGGAAAGCTAAGATCTTAAGATTTAAGGGGGTGGTGCGTGCAGGAAATTTCCCCCTCTATATTTTGCTCCAACAGCGACACAAAATCGGGCCAGAAACTGGACGAACTGGGCAGTGCATCTTCTGCTGTGTACATGAGTTTTCTGACCAAGGCATGAACTTCTTTGGCCTCCTTGGGGGTTGAATGGGTGTGAGGGCTTGCTGAATGTGTGGATGAAGCTTGGGCACGATGGTCCCCATCATCCTTTGAAATGGATGGTACTTGTGATCCCCATTTTGAAAATCCCTTCGGATAAGGCACTTTGAAGTTCAAATAAAACTCCATAAAGTGTCTTTTTTCATGAAACTCAAATTGTGGGACCAAAGAAAAGCCTTGCCATGCTTGAATTTGTATGGAGCTTACCTCCCATGAAGTTGAGTTGAAAGAATGAAAATGAGGCCCTTGAAAATATACATCATAGATTAGTCTTTGGTGGTGATTTCTGCATCCAAAGATTAGTTTAGTGTAACAGCCCACGACCACCCGCCATCGAGGTATTGTCCGCTTTGGGCAGGCGGGACGCTACCACCATCCCTGCCCTCACGGTTTTGTCCTCTTAGGGCAGGCGGGGCGCTACCACCATCCCTGCCCTCAAAAGGCGCCTCGATGGGTTGAGGTATCCCCACGCTTATAAGGCGTGGTTCGTTCTCCTCAACTCCCGATGTGGGATACCTTCATCCACCCCCCCTCTCAGGGGCCCAGCGTCCTCGCTGGCACATCGGGTCGGGTCCATGGCTCTGATACCATTGTAACAGCCAACGACCACCCGCCATCGAGGTATTGTCCGCTTTGGGCAGGCGGGATGCTACCACCATCCCTGCCCTCACAGTTTTGTCCTCTTAGGGCGGGCGGGACGCTACCACCATCCCTGCCCTCAAAAGGCGCCTCGATGGGTTGAGGTATCCCCACGCTTATAAGGCGTGGTTCGTTCTCCTCAACTCCCGATGTGGGATACCTTCATCCACCCCCCTCTCAGGGGCCCAGCGTCCTCGCTGGCACATCGGGTCGGGTCCATGGCTCTGATACCATTGTAACAGCCCACGACCACCCGCCATCGAGGTATTGTCCGCTTTGGGCAGGCGGGACGCTACCACCATCCCTGCCCTCACGGTTTTGTCCTCTTAGGGGCAGGCGGGACGCTACCACCATCCCTGCCCTCAAAAGGCGCCTCGATGGGTTGAGGTATCCCCACGCTTATAAGGCGTGGTTCGTTCTCCTCAACTCCCGATGTGGGATACCTTCATCCAGAGCCATAGGTTGCATATGCATATAGATGTGACCTTAGGAGTGTCAATTTGTGAAATTATGTGCCTTAAAGTGTTTACTTGAGCCTACTACGTGCTTACTTGAGGACACAAACTAGAACATGGTTTAGGACTCCCATTCAAATGCGTGCTTCTTAGTTCATGTCTAATCTCGTGTGGTGGTGTAGGATGGTGTTTAGCATTGATGATTTCGAGTACCTCCCATTCTGGCTGGCCGCGTGGAATGCGGTTTTCTTTTGGGAAGCAATGATTAGGAGTAACCAGAGGGGACCCTTACGGGTCACCCAAAACCACTGGACTTATAAGTTCATCCGAACGATGCCGCGCACGGGAAGATGGGGCGAGGTCACCTCAATCCTCCGTCTATTTCATGTACGCAGGGGAGCTTATACTCCGTTTACTTTCCGGGGATTAGTGGATTTCCTGATGTTAGCAGAAGGACGGGTGGATTCCTTAGGAAGTACCCCCTTGGGAAGGAGCGATGTTGCCATGCAAATGATCAATACGGCTCTAATTGCTCCTGCTGCTACCCAACAACTACCAATCACAATAGTAGAGAGAAATCAGATTGAACATCGTCAAATGAGACTTCTGTTTGCAGAAAACCCTCAGGCAAGACGATACAAGCGAGTAGCCACTCTATGGGCACGTTGGATAGATTCCTTTGGTGCACAATACCCCCGGGGCTGGCAAGCCACGATGCTCAGAATGAGAGAACTGGTGGATGGAGCACCTGATGTGGAGTACTCCCCACCATTTGTGTTATGGGACCTACTAGCCCCAGTTGAGTCTGAGGGCTCGAATGATCCAACGGTAGATGATCCCCCTGAAGAGGGTTCCTCAGGTGGTAACTAGGGTGGTAATAGGGGCTATGTGTAGCCTGGAGTCGCCAATGTGTGCATTGTATTTAAATAAAACTTGGTTAATGTGCGTTTGAAAATGAATAAACATGGGTGATACCCGATATTTCGTGATTCGTGAAAGCGCATTTTTCTTGAGAAGTGATTCGTGCGACCAAAATAGGATCGCACGAATACTTAAAGCTCTGTACATTCTGTTTAATGTTGTACTATGTTTATAAATGCTTTTGACATTCTATTTTTATGAATAAAAACTAAGCAACTTTGCATAAACGACTGTGTAGCCAATGCCTCCACGAAGGGAACAGATGGCGGCACCAACCGCCTTGGAGATGATTTGTCAGTTTAATAAGTTGAGACCACCAAGGTTTAGTGGTGGAACAGATCCTCTTGCCTATGAGGAATGGCTAAGAAGGATGGAGAATTTGTTTGAAGTAATGGACTGCCCCGAAAATTTTAAAGTACGTCTGGTGACCCATCAGTTCGAAAAGGAAGCAGAATTCTGGTGGGGCACTGTCAAACCTCGAGCGGGTGAACCAGCTCTAACTTGGGAGCAACTAAAAACCGTGATGGATGCTCAGTATTACCCACGAGATGTAAAGAGGGCAAAGGAACAAGAATTTCTACGGTTGAAACAAGGCCAAATGAGTGTGGTAGAATACGCGGCGAAGTTTAACGAGCTTAGTCGCTTTGCGCCTAATCAAGTCGCAACTGAAGAAATGAAGATGGACCACTTCGAGCAAGGTCTTAAAGGACCCATTAAGCGGATGATAGCTGGGCATGTTTTCACCAGCTTCCAGGAGATGTACCAGAGGGCGGTGAAAATAGCCCGAGTCATAGCTGAAACCGAAGAGGAAAGTCGTCAGATTGGCCCAGCAAAAAGAAAGTTTAATCAAGGAGGGTCCAGTACCCAGGGAAGCAATAAGATCGGCAATTTCGACAACCGGGGAAAAGGAAAACAAGTTGTACCAAGGCAGGTGCTGGAACCCTGCAACCAATGCGGGCGTATGCACTCTGGTCGGTGCCGATATGGCACACAAGAATGCTATGGGTGTGGATCTACAGACCACAAAATTGCAAATTGCCCCAAAAAGGCGTGGAATCGGCAGAACAGTACACAAGGTTCAGGCACGGGGGCTAATCCAATTCCACAAAGAGGCCGACCTCCTGTGAATGCAACTTCAGAAGGCAAACGAGGTGGAAAAAGGCCGCAAGCAGGTGGCCGGGTGTTTAGCTTGGAAGGAGGTGAGGCGGAGGACCTCACTGCCACCGTATCAGGTACCCTTTTTATTAAACATCTTTATGCTTATGTTTTATTTGATTCAGGTGCCACACATTCTTTTGTAAATCCTACCTTTGCAAGGAAACTCGCTAGCAAGCCCAGTGAAATGGATGTACAATTATGTGTGACTACCCCCTTAGGGTCTGCTTACTATACCGACCTTGTCTTTAAGGACTGTGCTATTCAATTGGAAGGGAGAACTCTCCCTGTAGACCTAATACAGCTGGATATACAAGGTTGGGATGTTATTCTAGGGATGGACTGGTTAATGAGACATAAAGTTACTATTGACTGCGAGAGAAAGCTGGTTACCTTCACGGCCTCCAATGGAGAAAGAGTAACCTTTAAGGGAAGTGGCCACCAAATAACCATTCCAACGGTATCTGCTATGCAAGCACTCAAAATGTTGAAGAAAGGATGTCAGGGCTATTGGTGTGCAATTGAGGTCGCAGAACTAAAGGAGCCGGACTTGAGTGAGATTCCGGTAGCGAGGGAAATTCCACAGGCGTTTCCCTGGGAAACCGGGGCTACCACCCGACAGAGAAATCGAATTCACCATTGAACTAGTGCCTGGAACCGCTCCAATATCCAAGGCACCTTATCGAATGGCACCTGCGGAATTGGCGGAGTTGAAAACTCAGTTGCAAGAGCTACTAGATAAGGGGTTAATTCAGCCTAGTGTTTCACCCTGGGGAGCACCAGTACTATTTGTGAAGAAGAAAGATGGGAGTTTGAGGTTATGTATTGACTATCGAGAACTAAACAAGGTAACGGTTAAGAATAAATACCCACTCCCTCGAATTGATGACCTGTTTGATCAATTGGCTGGTGCTTCGGTGTTCTCGAAGATTGATTTGAGATCGGGGTACCATCAATTGAAGATCAAGAAGGGGGACGTGCCTAAAACTGCTTTTCGCACTCGATATGGCCACTACGAGTTCTTGGTGTTACCGTTCGGACTGACGAACGCTCCTGCCTTCTTTATGGACTTGATGAACAGAGTCCTTAGGCCCTTCCTAGATAAATTTGTAGTGGTGTTCATCGATGATATCCTGGTTTACTCCAAGACCAAGGAAGAGCATGCAAACCACTTGCGAATGGTGCTGAAAACCCTAGAGGAGCACAAATTATATGCCAAACTTAAAAAGTGTGAGTTCTGGTTAGAAAGGGTGCAATTTCTGGGACACATAGTGACCAAAGATGGCATCTCGGTGGATCCGGCAAAGGTGGAGGCCATTATAAACTGGCCAAGACCAACAAACGTCTCCGAAGTGCGAAGCTTTTTAGGTATAGCTGGCTACTATCGAAGGTTTGTAGAAGGATTTTCAAAACTAGCCTTACCTATTACCAAACTACTTCGGAAGGCCACTAAATTTGAATGGACCCCAGAGTGTGAAGATAGCTTTCAGGAGCTAAAGAAACGTTTGGTATCTGCACCAATATTGGCGATACCTGAAGGCAATGAAGGATTTGTAATCTACAGTGATGCGTCCAAGAAGGGACTGGGTTGTGTATTAATGCAGAAAGATAGAGTTATTGCTTATGCCTCTCGCCAATTGAAGCCCTACGAAGAGAATTATCCAACACATGACCTAGAATTGGCCGCGGTGGTATTTGCCTTGAAAATCTGGAGACATTACCTCTATGGAGTAAGGTGTGAAGTATACACTGACCACAAGAGCTTGAAATACATCTTTACTCAAAAAGAGTTAAACATGAGACAAAGAAGATGGCTAGAACTCCTTAAGGATTATGATATGGAGATCAAATATCATCCTGGAAGAGCAAACGTGGTGGCTGACGCACTGAGTAGAAAATCCATGGGGTCTGTAGCCTGTCTACTTACACAAGAAAAGAGACTCCTAAGGGAGCTCGACGTGCTACAAATAGAGGTAGTACTGCGAGGAAATCAAGGCTACTTGACAGCGCTCCAAGTCTCTTCGCCATTGATCGAAACGATCAAACAACAGCAGAAGGATGACCCTGAACTTATGAGGACAAAGAAAGGCATGGAAGAGGGAAAGAATAAGGAATTCTCCATCCGAAATGAGATACTTTGGTATGGGAATAGACTGTGTGTACCGAACATAACAGCTCTCAAGGAGGAATTATTAAAGGAGGCGCACAATTCCACACTTGTTGTACACCCTGGAAGTACGAAGATGTACCATGATTTGAAGACCCATTACTGGTGGAATGGCATGAAAAGGGATATCGCAGAGTACGTGGCTCGATGCCTTACGTGCCAACGGGTGAAAACCAAGCATCAGAAACCTGGAGGTTTACTGCAACCCTTGCCAATTCCTGAGTGGAAATGGGAACACATCACCATGGATTTCATGATTGGAATGCCAAAAACCATCAAACAACACGACGGTGTGTGGGTTATAGTTGATAGATTGACCAAGGCTGCACACTTCTTGCCCATCAAGGCCACTTTCACCTCTGAGCAACTAGCTAACCTATACATTAAGGAGATAGTTAGACTGCATGGTATGCCACTCAGTATTGTGTCAGATCGCGATACCAAGTTTGCATCTCGCTTCTGGCATGGGTTTCAAAGAGCAATGGGTACAAAATTACGATTAAGTACGGCCTTCCATCCTCAGACGGACGGTCAATCCGAAAGAACTATTCAAACTCTAGAGGATATGTTGAGAGCCTGTGCCCTCGATTCTGCTGGAACTTGGGATCATAACTTGCCTCTGGTTGAATTTGCGTACAATAATAGTCACCACGCCAGTATAGGCATGGCTCCTTTCGAGGCGCTATACGGTAGACGTTGCAGAACTCCAGTTTGTTGGAATGAAATAGGAGAAAGGGAACCATCCAAGGTTGACTTAATCGATCGAACGATCGGAATAATCAAGGCCATCCGCCAGAGATTGCAAGTTGCGCAAAGTAGACAAAAGAGCTACGCGGATAATAGGAGAAGGCCACTGGAGTTTGAGATTGGAGACCATGTATTTCTGAAAGTGTCCCCACTTAAGGGGAGCATAAGATTTGGACAAAAGGGGAAACTAAGCCCACGGTTCATTGGACCGTTTGAAGTCTTGCAGAAAGTAGGATTGGTTGCATACCAATTGGCCTTACCACCCTCATTGCAAGGCATCCACGATGTATTCCATGTATCCAGTCTCAGGAAATATGTTCCGGATCCAAATCATGTCATCCGATATGAACCCCTACAAGTTAAGGAAAATCTTACCTATGTAGAAGAACCCATCCGGATTTTGGAGAAGACGGAAAGGAAGCTCAGAAATAGGAGCATTCCCTACGTTAAGGTGTTATGGAAACATCACAAGGTGGCAGAAGCAACTTGGGAGTTGGAAAGCGAAATGCGTGAGAAATATCCCGCATTATTTTCACCAGGTGAGCAAATTTCGAGGACGAAATTCTTTTAAGGGGGGAGAGTGTAAGGGCCATGCTTTCGTGCTATCACCGACTAACTGTTTAGTTGCTGATTTTACCAGTTGCTTTTAATTTGTTATCCGACGAAAGTATTAAATCGACCGTGTGAGTTTTTAGCGACTAGTTTCAATAAAAGGGGCGATTATTTGACTAATATTATCATTGACGCTACTTATTTATAAAACATTTGAATCTATGCTAAACCCAGTTTTTAAAATCGCTTTTCGTTTTACTTGACAGATTCCCAAAGTTTAAACCAAAATGTACATGGTAGGTCGTTCAATTTGGGTTTAACCTAACTATTAGCGAGTACGGATCAAAATTTAGCTGTATGTTGTTAGTTTAACCCAAAAAAAAAAAAAAAGATTGAAAAGGGGGAAGGGGGACCGAAGTCGGGCAGAACCCGACCCCCCTCCTCTCGCACCTCGCTCTCTCTCTCTCTCTGCTACGCTCTCTCTCTCTCTCTCGCGGGCCACCGGTCGCCGCCTGGCGTCACCGCCGGCCGTCACGTGTCGCCGGCGAGAGGCGGAGCTGTCTGGCCTCACCCACGCGTCGCCAGCCACCCAACCACTACCTGTTTTCCTTCCCCCACATCACACGAACGAGTCAGCTCTCCAACCACGCGTCTATCACCTAAAAACCACCGCCCACGTGCCGGATTCCGGCGAGCCACTGCCCACTCCACCTCCTCTATAAATCTGGGGGTCGAATTCGACCCCAGACAACCCAAAATCGCGACCAAATCAAAGCTAGGGTTTCGGTTCTGGGTGTAGCTGAACCAAGAACGAATTCAAAAGGGTTTGGGCGTGAATTACTGCCAAGTGAGTGGGTAATTAAGCACTTTCAGGTGAGTGAACATCCTCTCCTAAGCTGTTGCTGTTATTTTAAGTATGAACTCAGTAGAATGATGTTGCATGTCAGATTAAGGTTAGCTCAAGTAGTTAGAAATGTCAGAGATTGATTGAAAATGTGATGCCTGGTAATTTCAAGCCTATTTATGCACGCCCAAACCGCACAAACATACCTTGCTCACTGCCGTCAGTATGCATGTTTTGAAACAGTAAATTTTCAGCTTAGAAATGCACAGGAATTGTTATAGGCTGTAACCGTACTTTCAATAATACCTGAATTGATGCATGTGCAAACTCGCTGCCTGATAATAACTCGAATCATGTTATGCTAAAACGACTTAAATAGGCTTGAAATGTAATTCCGAGGCAATGAATGACTCTTCAAATCGATACGTGTTAAATCGCGCTTGAAAAATGACTTTAAAATGAATTATGCCTAATTAATGAGTTATAGTTTAAAACGGAATTAAAATCGAAGTTAATTTAACGTATTTAGCTTCGATTCAAGTTAATGAGTTATAGTTTAAAACGGAATTAAAATCGAAGTTAATTTAACGTATTTAGCTTCGATTCAAGTTAATGAGTTATAGTTTAAAACGGAATTAAAATCGAAGTTAATTTAACGTATTTAGCTTCGATTCAAGTTAATGAGTTATAGTTTAAAACGGAATTAAAATCGAAGTTAATTTAACGTATTTAGCATCGATTCAAGTTATGTAGCTAATTTATGAAAATGGATTAAAAACGAAGTTAGTCTAACGTGTTTAGCTTCCATTCGAATTGGACTAGCTAATGTTTTATGTGTGTAACGAAATAAATTTGAACCCTTTTAGTACATTCGTGCTAGGGAAATTACTTCGAAATGCATTGTTGTGTTTAGCATGGAATTATATTTGATTTACTGAATAAAGTATCGTTGAATTACGAATAAATGTGGCTATTTGCACGTTTGTTGTAACGCTCCGCTGAATGATGCTGGTTGCTCAGGTAAGGGCCTAAACTCCCCTCTCTTTTTCATAAGCTAATATGATAAGATGATGTGATTAATAAATCGATGAATCGAGTTGGTAGTTGGATGGTTTGAGGAAAGAATTATGAGCGATCGAGGTCTTGTGGTACGGTGCTTGTGAGGAGGGAGTTCGGGTTATGAAATTACCGCAATCGTGTGGATTGCGAGGCCATGTGTGGCTCATTGTGTTGAAATGATTACGAAGTGTTTAAATGTGATGTGTGTGTTTCCCTTTCCTTGCATATTTAAAATGTAACATGTGTATGGAAGGGGGATGTTTTGACTAATGACTTTTCATGCGTTTTAAATGAACAATAGCCATGTCTAGTAACGAGCTATGGCCTATTTTAGCTATTCAAATAGTATTTGGGAGGAACCCCCAAAATGTTTTAACAAAAGGGAGATGGGAATTATACGTTGAATGATTTCATTGTTTGAAACGGAAAACTACTAGCTGTTATGGCCGATACGCTTTGAGTGGCTAAGATAATGTGCTGCGGACGATATGATATAATGTAATGTTTTCCTAGGGGATAAGTCCGGATAAACCCTAGAGGCCCTGACGAGGGTTAATGTAATAGTCCGATATGTTATATGTAGCCATCCCGGGAGTAAGAGCTTAAGCATGAGCGTTAGGTCTCACTATGGGATCGAGGATAGTTCTCACCCAATCAGCACCCTGTAATGATCTTAGGCCACAAGTATTTTCCTTATGAATGAAAAATGTAGTTGGCAATTGCCGTCTTAAATGCTTTATGAAAAGAAAGGTTGAAGGTCGACTAATAGTTGATTGAAAGAAAGATGAGCAGTCGTAATACGACTAATATGAATGAAATGCTTTGTTTCATATGATCTCAAGTAGTGTATGGTCAAGTTCTCATGTTTACTCCAGATAGTTACGTTTGCATCAAGTCATTATGTTGCGTTAAGTAACTATACTTAGGAAGTGCATGTTGGACGAATGAGTATTAATACATCTCACAATCACGTCCTATGATGCCCATCCTTAACATGCCAACGTTCCTCGCATGAAGAACACTTTATGTTAATAATATGGTCAAGTGCCCCTAATGTGTATCGCATAGCTCAACGTAACTTGAATACCACGTGCACATTACAAATGCACACTAAAGGTCATAGAACTTGGAAAAGGTTTACTTTAGGAAGTGGAGGGGGCACTCATTGAGCACGTAGTGACTCACTCCATTTCCTTCCCCTTTTCCCCTTCCCAGGTAATGGATGAAAGATTATGCGTGCTGCTTGCTTACGGACATCCAGTCTTCCAGAAAGTGTTCTTATGTTGCTGCTGCTTGCTGAAGCTGCCATGTCCTTCTTTGTTAGATGTAATGTAAAGAGTAAACATGTAGTTGGCTCTGGACTATCTGCGAACCATGTAACTAACTGTATGACTGTTGTAAAGGCATAAGCCTCAACCGCGAGTGTGTGACTCACTGGAAACTCCTATTTCTTTTTTGAATTTTAGTTGTAATAATACAGGTACCCTACAAATTATAATGTAAATTATGGAAATGTTGATATTACAGATGGAACTCTGCCGGATTCGTCCCAGGTTTTCCTAACCTAAGCTAAAGTTGGGTAAAAATTAAGAAGAAAATTAAAAGAAGAAGAGCCTTAAGGGTCTCCCTCGGGGGATCCTGGCAGTGTGACATCCCTGGTAGGTAGTGGGGGTGTTACATTGGGTGGTATCAGAGCCTGTAACAGCCCACGACCACCCGCCATCGAGGTATTGTCCGCTTTGGGCAGGCGGGACGCTACCACCGTCCCTGCTCTCACGGTTTTGTCCTCTTAGGGCAGGCGGGACGCTACCACCATCCCTGCCCTCAAAAGGCGCCTCGATGGGTTGAGGTATCCCCACGCTTATAAGGCGTGGTTCGTTCTCCTCAATTCCCGATGTGGGATACCTTCATCCACCCCCCCTCTCAGGGGCCCAGCGTCCTCGCTGGCACATTGGGTCGGGTCCATGGCTCTGATACCATTGTAACAGCCCACGACCACCCGCCATCGAGGTATTGTCCGCTTTGGGCAGGCGGGACGCTACCACCATCCCTGCCCTCATGGTTTTGTCCTCTTGGGGCAGGCGGGACGCTACCACCATCCCTGCCCTCAAAAGGCGCCTCGATGGTTGAGGTATCCCCACGCTTATAAGGCGTGGTTCGTTCTCCTCAACTCCCGATGTGGGATACCTTCATCCACCCCCCCTCTGGGGATACCTTCATCCCATCGAGGCGCCTTTTGAGGGCAGGGATGGTGGTAGCGTCCCGCCTGCCCTAAGAGGACAAAACTGTGAGGGCAGGAATGGTGGTAGCGCCCCGCCTGCCCAAAGCGGACAATACCTCGATGGCGGGTGGTCGTGGGCTATTACATTTAGTATCTATCCTTTCTTTTCGTTTTCCCATTTAGAATCCCTTGACTCTAAATCCATTCCCCTCCTCATGTTTTAGCTGATTCACAACCAGCGTATAACGTGCCATTCTCTTGAGTTTTCCTTGATTGTACTCTCTTTCAGTTTTAAGCTTTTGCCCTCGAATTGAGTTTGAGCATAGACCTTTGGGAGATACATCATCTGCAAAGTCCTCCTTCACGGCTGATGATGTATATGAGAGTCCAAAGTGACCAAATTCAAAGAATAAGGGTAGGATGTGGGGGAGATGAAGGAGCCAAGGTAAAGGTGAAGGGAGGATAAATAAAGACTTTGGTTTGAGATAATCCCACTTGGGAGCAACGCAAGCCTTAGTCTTGGGCTATTCTTTTTACCCAATCTAGGATATAGAAGATTCACCACCTAGGAGAGCAAAAAGAACCTAGGGCACCACTTAAGGTAGCCAACCTTAAGATATAGAACTAGGATTTCAAGCAAGCACACTGAAGAACACTCAAAGGCTTAGTATTACTTTGAAATTGGAGTACAAGCTGATGATCCCTCAACCCACATGCCTAGCCCCTTTTATAGTAGAGAACAACACAAATGAAAGGGCATAAGTTACAAGAAATAAACATAGGGCACACCAAAGGACACATTAATGTGTCGGTTACAAATAATCAAGGGGAAGGGGAAAAGATGAGTTCCTTGAGATGCCACAACTCCTTGGCTGCATAAATTACATTAACCCCCTGGTATAAGAAGGGTCTCACGTCCAAATGCAGCAGAAAAGGTTCATGAACCGAATGGGAACACCAAACATCCTCCTTCTTTAATGCACTCACACCCTTGCAGCAGCTCTGACTTTGGACGGCCATATCTCGCGATTTACTGGGCCAAATTGCGTGATTTTGGGCTTGTTGGAAAGCCCTGGATGTGTAGTTTCCAGGAAGCACAAGTTTGCCCAATTTGGACCAGCCGTTTGAAAGTTATGGCCCAAACAATGAAGACTGCTCAGACTGGCCTGTGCCTGGACATTGGGCCTTTGAGGTCTCTTGTTGCCCAACCAAATGAGATCCAATTTAAGCATGGTTGGACTTATTAGAAATCTAACATCTTAGGCTAAAATATTTTGTGGGCCCTCAAGCCGTGGGTCCACCAAATCTTGCACAAAACAAGTAACAAAGACCGGGTTATGATTGAATGAACCCGGCGCCAACTCGTCGGGCATTGCCATGATTGTTCTGCAAAGTTTAGCCACTTCCTTGACTTCTCTTCCTTGAGAGGGATTAGGAGGTTTTGGGCATGATGGTCTCCATTATTGAAATGCAAGGTACTCTTGATCCCCATTTGGAAAACCCGTTTGGAAAAGGCACTTTGAAGTTCAAATAAAACTCCATAAAGTGTCTTTTGTCATGAAATTCAAATATTGGAACCAAAGAAGGGCCTTGCCATGCTTGAATTTGTATGGAGCTTACCTCCCATGAAGTTGAGTTGAAAGAATGAAAATGATACCCTTAAAAATATACATCAATCCCTCTTTCTTCGAAAAGAATTGTCCTCAATTCTTATTGTGAATGAGG
Source organism: Carnegiea gigantea (assembly GCA_029747015.1). Classification (NCBI taxonomy): domain Eukaryota; kingdom Viridiplantae; phylum Streptophyta; class Magnoliopsida; order Caryophyllales; family Cactaceae; genus Carnegiea; species Carnegiea gigantea. The sequence continues at coordinate 111,637 of JAKOGI010002081.1, forward strand.
GCATTCTTCTTGACTCGAGAGTTCCCCAATTCCTTTAACAACCCCACATAGCTCCAAATCGGACACTTGGAGTTATTCAATTTCAAGCTCATCAAATCTTAGAGGTAGGTCACAATTCACTTCATGGTTTTCATGACATCCTTCTTTAAAGATCAAGGGTTCTCCATGTTTGCCTTCCTTATCTATCCCTCTTGGTTGTCCCTCACTTGTGTTTCCTATCTGTCCCCCCATGGTTATAAGTTCGTCTAGTTCAGGTTCTAATTGTGGGGATAATGGAACAATGAAATTGTCATAACAAGGATCAAAGTGAGCAACACATGCTATTCCCTTATCTAAATGGTGAGCTAGCACAAGTGGCGAAGGACATGAATAGTCTCCTTGTCCCTCAAGTTCAAAGGTCTCTTCATCACCATAGTCATCAAAAGCAGGAGGTAGGTCAACTAGGCTTGAAGCTTTTTCTCCAAGGATCTCTTCATCTTTGTTGGAGTTAAGTTTCTCCAAATAAAAGAAGGAAGTAGAGCTAGAGTTACAAGCACTCATTGGACTTCCCTTGTTGAAATGGAGGTTTTTAGAAGAGGAATTAAAGCCGTTTACGTCAAAGGAAAGAAAAGGATGCTTGTGTAAGTAAGAGGTTGGAGCGAAAGTATCCATTAATTTACCTCTTAACTTAACCCATGTTGTGATCTTACTTTTCCCTCTCTTCTTCCTCTTATACTTGTACTTTTCCCACCATTCAAGCGCATGGCCTCGGAGCTTCTTGATAACCACCTTAAACTTCTCTTGCTCGTCAATATTGTAGCGAGTGAAGACTTGATCCACTTTGGAAATCCAGTAAGGGAAATCTTCTTTTTGGCCACGAAACTTTGGAGTTTCAAGGATGACCATCTCCTTTTCAATCAAAGCAATCTCTTTTCGCAAGTTCCCAAGAGAAATCATGATGGATGAATGCTTAAGGGTTCTTTGTGGGTTATGTGTTTAGGCTAGAAAAAGGCTGTTTTGGAGAAGAGGAGGGAGGGCATGGTCGTGCAGTTAGGCACGGGGGAACCGTGCTTGAAAGCTGCCTTGCAGAATGCAGGAAAACAAGGGTGGCACGGTCGTGCTTGGGAGCACGGGGGGGACGTGCCAACTTTCTGCCTGCGGATGCTCGGTTTTTGCACGGTTTTGCTGGTTTGAGTTGCTTTTGTGTTTTTGTTTGGGAAATGTGTTTGGGCTACAAACTTGGTCAAATGGCAACCTTAGCTCTGATACCAAATGATGTATACGAGAGTCCAAAGTGACCAAATTCAAAGAATAAGGGTAGGATGTGGGGGAGATGAAGGAGCGAAGGTAAAGGTGAAGGGAGGATAAATCAAGACTTTGGTTTGAGATAATTCCACTTGGGAGCCACGCAAGCCTTAGTCTTAGGCTATTCTTTTTACCCAATCTAGGATATAGAAGATTCACCACCTAGTAGAGCAAAAAGAACCTAGAGCACCACTTAAGGCAGCCAACCTTAAGATATAGAACTAGGATTTCAAGCAAGCACACTAGAGAACACTCAAAGGCTTAGTATTACTTTGAAATTGGAGTACAAGCTGATGATCCCTCAACCCACACGCCTAGCCCCTTTTATAGTAGAGAACAACACAAATGAAAGGGCATAAGTTACAAGAAATAAACATAGGGCACACCAAAGGACACATTAATGTGTCGGTTACAAATAATCAAGGGGAAGGGGAAAAGATGAGTTCCTTGAGATGCCACAACTCCTTGGCTGCATAAATTACATTAACCCCCTGGTATAAGAAGGGTCTCACGTCCAAATGCAGCTGAAAAGGTTCATGAACCGAATGGGAACACCAAACATCCACCTTCTTTAATGCACTCACACCCTTGCAGCAGTTCTGACTTTGGACGGCCATATCTCGCGATTTACTGGGCCAAATTGCGTGATTTTGGGCTTGTGGGAAAGCCCTGGATGTGTAGGTTCCAGAAAGCACAAGTTTGCCCAATTTAGACTAGCCGTTTGAAAGTTATGGCCCAAACAATGAAGACTGCTCAGACTGGCCTGCGCTTGGACATTGGGCCTTTGAGGTCTCTTGTTGCCCAACCAAATGAGATCCAATTTAAGCATGGTTGGACTTATTAGAAAGCTAACATCTTAGGCTAAAATATTATGTGGGCCCTCAAGCCGTGGGTCCACCAAATCTTGCACAAAACAAGTAACAAAGACCGGGTTATGATTGAATGAACCCGGTGCCAACTCGTCGAGCATTGCCATGATTGTTCTACAAAGTTTAGCCACTTCCTTGACTTCTCTAGAGGCATTAGGGTTTTGGGCATGATGGTCTCCATTATTGAAATGCAAGGTACTCTTGATCCCCATTTGGAAAACCCATTTGGAAAAGGCACTTTGAAGTTCAAATAAAACTCCATAAAGTGTCTTTTGTCATGAAATTCAAATATTGGAACCAAAGAAGGGCCTTGCCATGCTTGAATTTGTATGGAGCTTACCTCCCATGAAGTTGAGTTGAAAGAATGAAAATGATACCCTTGAAAATATACATCAATCCCTCTTTCTTCGAAAAGAATTGTCCTCAATTCTTGATTGTGAATGAGGGCATTCTTCTTGACTCAAGAGTTCCTCAATTCCTTCAACAACCCCACATAGCTCCAAATCGGACACTTGGAGTTCTTCAATTTCAAGCTCATCAAATCTTAGAGGCAGGTCACAATTCACCTCATGGTTTTCATGACATCCTTCTTTAAAGATCAAGGGTTCTCCAGGTTTGCCTTCCTTATCTATCCCTCTTGGTTGTCCCTCACTTGTGTTTCCTATATGTCCCCCCATGGTTGTAAGTTCATCTAGTTCAGATTCTAATTGTGGGGATAATGGAACAATGAAATTGTCATAACAAGGATCAAAGTGAGCAACACATGCTATTCCCTTATCTAAATGGTGAGCTAGCACAAGTGGCGAAGGACATGAATAGTCTCCTTGTCCCTCAAGTTCAAAGGTCTCTTCATCACCATAGTCATCAAAAGCAGGAGGTAGGTCAATTAGGCTTGAAGATTTTTCTCCAAGGATCTCTTCATCTTTGTTGCAGTTAAGTTTCTCCAAATAAAAGAAGGAAGTAGAGCTAGAGTTACAAGCACTCATTAGACTTTCCTTGTTGAAATAGAGGTTTTTAGAAGAGGAATTAAAGCCGTTCACCTCGAAGGAAAGAAAAGGATGCTTGTGTAAGTAAGAGGTTGGAGCGAAAGTATCCATTGATTTCCCTCTTAACTTAACCCACGTTGTGATCTTACTTTTCCCTCTCTTCTTCCTCGTATACTTTTACTTTTCCCACCATTCAAACGCATGGCCTCGGAGCTTCTTGATAACCACCTTAAACTTCTCTTGCTCGTCAATATTGTAGCAAGTGAAGACTTGATCCACTTTGGAAATCCAGTAAGGGAAATCTTCTTTATGGCCACGAAACCTTGGAGTTTCAAGGATGACCATCTCCTTTTCAATCAAAGCAATCTCTTTTCGCAAGTTCCCAAGAGAAATCATGACGGATGAATGCTTAAGGGTTCTTTGTGAGTTATGTGTTTAGGCTAGGAAAAGGCTATTTTGGAGAAGAGGAGGGAGGGCATGGTCGTGCAGCTAGGCACAGGGGAACCGTGCTTGAATGCTGCCTTGCAGAATGCAAGAAAACGAGAGTGGCACGGTCGTGCTTGGGAGCACGGGGGGGACGTGCCAACTTTCTGCCTGCGGATGCTCGGTTTTTGCACGGTTTTGCTGGTTTGAGTTGCTTTTGTGTTTTTGTTTGGGAAATGTGTTTGGGCTGCAAACTTGGTCAAATGGCAACCTTAGCTCTGATACCAAATGATGTATATGAGAGTCCAAAGTGACCAAATTCAAAGAATAAGGGTAGGATGTGGGGGAGATGAAGGAGCGAAGGTAAAGGTGAAGGGAGGATAAATCAAGACTTTGGTTTGAGATAATCCCACTTGGGAGCCACGCAAGCCTTAGTCTTGGGCTATTCTTTTTACCCAATCTAGGATATAGAAGATTCACCACCTAGTAGAGCAAAAAGAACCTAGAGCACCACTTAAGGTAGCCAACCTTAAGATATAGAACTAGGATTTCAAGCAAGCACACTAGAGAACACTCAAAGGCTAAGTATTACTTTGAAATTGGAGTACAAGCTGATGATCCCTCAACCCACACGCCTAGCCCCTTTTATAGTAGAGAACAACACAAATGAAAGGGCATAAGTTACAAGAAATAAACATAGGGCACACCAAAGGACACATTAATGTGTCGGTTACAAATAATCAAGGGGCAGGGGAAAAGATGAGTTCCTTGAGATGCCACAACTCCTTGGCTGCATAAATTACATTAAACCCCTGGTATAAGAAGGGTTTCACGTCCAAATGCAGCTGAAAAGGTTCATGAACCGAATGGGAACACCAAACATCCTCCTTCTTTAATGCACTCACACCCTTGCAGCAGTTCTAACTTTGGACGGCCATATCTCGCGATTTACTGGTCCAAATTGCGTGATTTTGGACTTATTGGAAAGCCCTGGATGTGTAGGTTCCAGAAAGCACAAGTTTGCCCAATTTGGACGCGCCGTTTGAAAGTTATGGCCTAAACAATGAAGACTGCTCAGACTGGCTTGCGCCTGGACATTGGGCCTTTGAGCTCTCTTGTTGCCCAACCAAATGAGATCCAATTTAAGCATGGTTGGGCTTATTAGAAAGCTAACATCTTAGGCTAAAATATTATGTGGGCCCTCAAGCCGTGGGTCCACCAAATCTTGTACAAAACAAGTAACAAAGACCGGGTCATGATTGAATGAACCCGGCGCCAACTCGTTGGGCGTTGCCATGATTGTTCTGCAAAGTTTAGCCACTTCCTTGACTTCTCCAGAGGCATTAGGGTTTTGGGCATGATGGTCTCCATTATTAAAATGCAAGGTACTCTTGATCACCATCTGGAAAACCCATTTGGAAAAGGCACTTCGAAGTTCAAATAAAACTCCATAAAGTGTCTTTTGTCATAAAATTCAAATATTGGAATCAAAGAAGGGCCTTGCCATGCTTGAATTTGTATGGAGCTTACCTCCCATGAAGTTGAGTAGAAAGAATGAAAATGATACCCTTGAAAATACACATCAGCTGACCATTCGACTAGAGTAACCACCTTATGGTTTGGACAGTCCGAAGCTATATGCCCAAGTCCTTGATATTTGAAGCATCTTCTATTGCTCCTGGGATTAGGATTAGGCCTATTTTGAGGTGTTTGGATCTTGTGTGGAGCTGGGGTTCTTTGTCCAAAGGGAGGGAATGAATTTTGTGGCTTGGAAATGGGGTTAGAACTACCCTTGTTAAAGGGTTGATTTTGGGTATATGGTTTTGGATTTTGGCGTTTAGGAGGCTGCCTTGCCTTCTTTTGCTGCTCAACTTTATGTGCCTGCAGCACACTTCATCAAAGGTAGTGTAAGCTTGCAATTCAACCACATTGGCATACCTAGGTTCAAGTGCTCCTAAGTACCTAAGAATGGTTTGCTCTTCGGGTTCTTGAATATCACACTTGATTAATAGCTTCTCAAACCCACGTGTATACTCTTCAACACTCATGCTACATTGAGTAAGATTATGGAGTTGAGAATAACAATCTTGGACATAAGTTGGGGAAAGAAAACAAGCCTTAAGCTTTGATTTCATCTTGTCCCATGTACGGATTTTAGACTTTCTCTCCCTAACCCATTTAGCACAAACATTTTTCCACCATAACGATGCGTACTTCCTAAGTCTTAAGGCCACTAACTTGACCTTCTTATCCTCTTAAATGACTTTATACTCAGAGACATGTTCAACAGTATGCAACCAATCTAAAAACTCTTCAGGATGAAGCATACGTTCAAATTATAGAATTTCAACTTTAATGGGGATCAGCCCCAAGGGGTTCTTCTAGCTCAAGAGGTCATAAAGGCTTTCCAAGGACTAGAAATCAATCAAGAGATGATCACTTGCATTCTACCGGGTTCATCCTGCGCATGGCCCGACTTTCTGACCTTGGTAACCTGATGTCCTGAGGCTTTAAAGCCAAACGTTTGGTGTTCCTGGAAAGATGGGAGAGTTAGCTGCCCAATAAATCAAGTTTCATCCCATTTGGATGTCATTTGCCCACCCAAACCCTTTGTTAAAGCCCAACTGCCCAAACTGTTCTTCCAGGCCAGATTGTACCCGGTTTTGGAAGCCCAATTTCCCTAACCTAAAGTACTCCTAACAACCTGGAATTTTGAAACCTAGATCCCTTTTTGAGTTGGCTAAAAGGGTGGGAAAAGAAACCAGAGTCCAACGTGCCCCAAGGAGGCTAAAAGAGAGGAAACTTCTAAAGGTGCTTTTCGGAAGTCAGACTGCACCATCTCACTTGTTCTGCTCATAACTCCTGAACGGCTGCACCAACTGAGCTCCAAAAGTAGTCATATGAAAGATCACTTTCTAAGCTTTCTATTAAGGTATGTTGGAGCCAATTTGGGTAAGTAGAAAGGGAGATATGGCTGCTGAAAGTAGACCCTGCAAAACTGGAAAGCTGCCAGCAACTGTCAACATCACCTTTTGTACTTTTCTTGCTTTTTGTGCTTCCTCTTTTGTCTTGGTCCGAATTGGCTTGGCTTGTAACCCTTCAATCTGAATTTTGAGGCTCCCTCCTATATAAGGGGCCTTTAGGAATGTAAGAAGGCAGCTTGAATTTGAAATACAAAAGAAAGTGAGTGTCTACTCTCTCTTTGAAATTCCTAGTTGCTTTAGCTTGAATTGGCTAGTTCAAGTGGTGTTCTTCTAGGTTCCTCTTCTTGCTTATGGTGGTGATTTAATTCTGTATCCATAAGTGAAGGAGGAATAGCCCAACTTCTCTTCTAAGTGGCGCCATTGGCTTATCCTAGACAAGAGGGTTGCATTCTATCTTCCAAAACCGATTAGAGCTACTTGTTTTTGCTTGGTTTGGTTTTCTATCTTTCCCATCTTTTATCTTCATTCTTGGCATCACCTAGGCTACATACATCAGTTTGAAGTCATTGGTTTTTGCTTGCATCCGTGGTGCTGCCCTTGTCATTCTTACTGGTTCAACTTCACTCGATGAATCAGCTTCATGGCTATAGACTTGCTCTTGTCTTCTTGGTTTAGATTGCAGAGTTTCTTCATTCATTTTTTGCTTTTGCTTCAAAACCGAACCAAGCTGTCTTCTTAGATACTCAGTTGTGCTTGAGTTTGTTGATTTTGTTGAGTATCCTCTTGAATCATCTTAGACACCAACTCATTCTATCTCACTAAGTCTTTAAATCTCTCTTCCAAACTCATGCTAGAACTCATCTTGTTCATGGTTTGTGTTTGGATTCAAACTAGGAATGTGTTTGGGATTGAATAGAGAAATGAATTCTGGAAGGGGATGGATGCACCAGGCCAAGGAGAAACCTAAGCTTTGATACTAAATATGATGTATCTTTGACGAAAGACACTAAAACTTAAAACTGAATTCAAAAGCCAAAGGCTAGCAAAGCTGAATTCTAGCTTAAGCTCAAGTGTAGCCGTGTATGAATGTACGAATGCAAGATAGTCTGAGCTTTGTTTAGATATAGAAACACCACTAAACACTAGCTTTGGGTCCCTAAACTTTGATTAAGATATAGAAACACCACTTAATTAAGGATTAGGACTTACTTGATCACCACCTTAATCGGCCAAATTAAGGATAAACAAGTGAAGTATTTGAGAGGATGAAAGCTAAAGCTCTTTATTGTGGTTTTTCATTCAAAGGTGAGTTGTTTTACAAAATTGCTGTGAGTAGAACATTAGTACACAACCCAGCTAGCATCCATACAAGCAAGCTAGCAAGTGGAGGTTTCCTTCTTAGGAAGGAAATGTATTAGCTTGCTAACCTATGCGCTTAGTACAAAACCAGATTACAAGCTTGCTTAACTTAAAATAATTACATCTAAAACATTAAGGAAAGCAAAACAAATGAGATAATTAACTTAATAAATTCTTAACTGAGCTAACTCAGCTACATTAATCAGCAAAATGTGGAGAAAAGCAGTCTAGTGAAGGTAGCAAGCAAGAAAGAAGAGAGCTTTAAGCGAAGGAAAAACACATCGTGCATCAACCGGGGTCACTAGGTAGTTTTTAACCCCATTTTGTGACCTTGCTTCCACCAATCAAAAGTGATCATGATTTTGATTTCAGGGCATAGGGGTACTCCTTAGGGTGTATACAAACCCCTTGCAAAGAAATCAAGGCTAAATCATGTTTAAGTAGAAGATTTCCACTAAAGCATTTACTGTGCACTTTCAATCCAAAACTGGTAGGTTGGACAAAAGGCCTTTATCTGTTGACTTCAACTGTGCATGATTGAATTTAAATATTTGGACCTAAAAGCTAACATCATGAGGAATCCAAAATGCAAAAATATCAATCTTAAGCCATAATGTCGCTTAAGAAATGAGATGAACAAAACTGGGTACATTCTGGTTCTGTAACTCGGATGCTACTGCTTGGTTCTCTTCTAACTTCTAAACCATTACTTGGACTTTGGAACTTGCATTGGACCTTGATGGACTCTTAGGACCCTCTTCCTTGTCCTAGCCATGGAGGACTCCATTAGACTCCATCATGTTCATTCATACATGGCTACACTTGAACTTAAGCTTGAATTCAACTTTGCTAGCCTTTAGCCTTTGAATTCCGTTTTGAGTTTTAGTGTTCTCCATCCAAGATACATCATATTTGGCATCAATGCTTAGGTTTCTCCTTGGCTTGGTACATCTATCCCCTTCTAGAATTCATTTCTCCATTCAATTCCAAACACATTCCTAGTTTGAATCCAAACACAAACCGTGAATAAGATGAGTTCTGGCATGAGTTTGGAAGAGAGATTTAAAGCCCTAATGAGACAGAATGAGTTGGTGGCTACGAAGATTCAAGAGGATACTCAACGAAATCAAGAAACTCGAGCACAAAATGAGTATCTAAGAAGACAGGTTAGTTCAGTTTTGAAGCAAAAGCAAAAAATGAATGAAGAAACTTTGCAATCTGAACCAGGAAGGCAAGAACAAGTCTTCAGCCATGAAGTTGATTCATCTAGTGAAGATGAACAAGAAAGAATGACAAGGGTAGAACTATGGATGGAAGCAAACACCAATGATTTCAAAGTTAAAATTCCAGAATTTAAAGGTAAGCTTGATCCAGAAGACTTTTAAGACTGGTTGCATACTGTTGAATGTGTCTCTGAGTATAAAGACGTTCAAGAGGATAAAAAGGTCAAGTTAGTGGCCTTAAGACTTAGAAAGTATGCATCATTATGGTGTGCAAATGATGGAGTCCTCCATGAACAAGACAAGGAAGAGGGTCCTAAGAGTCCATTAAGGTCCAATGCAAGTTCCAAAGTCCAAGTAATATGATGGAGGGTTGTAAGAAGAAGAAACCAACTCACAACTTGCCTCAAAGTGGAATCTAAAACAAGAAGAAGGAAAAACAGCAAGGGAGAGGAGAAATCAAGAGTTTGGATAGTCAAGTGACCTTGCAAGGGATAATCCGAGGAGCCACCCTTGGAGAACACTTGGGCAATCTCTTTGTATCAACTAGTTACAGAATTTAATCACCTTCTAGTTGAGAGAAAGAGACCTAGAGACCCACTTGAGTTGCCAAGCTCAAGATATAACACTAGGAGTTTTTGTAGAGAGAGTTTGAGAACTCACAAATTCATTCATTCAAAGTTGTGTTACAAAATGAGGGCCAAGCTGGTTTTTATGCTTGATGGCCGAGTTTCCCACCCTTCCCAAGCAGCAAAATCAAAACTAAGTACATTTGGGGAAGAGAAACACATCCTATCATCCATTACAAGTTAAACACCTCACTACCTAGCTTAAGCTACCTCATTAGGGGTTATAATGCCTCCCAAATGAGGTGTCAAGCTTACAATGATCCTAGGATGCAGCAACATGACTCATTCAGCAAGTGGGGAGGCAAGGGGACAAGCAAAACCCAAGAAAATCAGACCCTTGTACCGGTTTGGGAAAAACCGGGTAAAGGGGTGTTTCTCTTGTCCTTTTGGCTGGTTAATACCAACACAAGGGGGTGCTTTGGATGGGGTTTGAACCCATGATCTGATAAATATTTATGTCCCCTTTCAGGCTGTAAAAATTGACAAAAGTTGGAGTTGAGGAAGTCAACCAATTAGGGCCTTATTTCGGACTGTGCTGGATTGCACCCTGCAGTGCGCTGTCTCAGGTTTTGGCTTGGTTGACTGACCAAATGGACTCCAAATGCTTTGCAAAAGGTCTTGTTGGAAAGCTAAGATCTTAAGCTTTAAGGGGGTGGTGCGTGCAGGAAATTTCCCCTTCCACATTTTGCTCCAACAGAGAAACAAAACCGGGTTGTTGCGCTGGAATCTGGGCAGATTGTATAGCTGAACTTTGAGAGCTGAGTTGGGTGGGCAAAAGAAGTCCAAATGACTTGAAATTTGCTTTATTGGAAAGCTAACTTTCCGAACTTAAATCCTAAAGCAATAAAATGGGTTTAAACCACCTTGAAGCTAGGTGATTAGGGTCACCAAGTTGCTGCACTTGCTGTCTGGAACTGCATCTTTCAAAAATGGTATTTTAAAGTTCAAGAAAAACTCCATAAAGTGTCTTTTGTCATGAAATTCGAAAAGTGGACCTGAAGAAGGGCTTTGCCATGTGTAAATTTGTTTGGAGGTTTCCTCCCATGAAGTCGAGTAGGAAGAATGGGAATGACCTCCTTGAAAATATACATCATAATAGCTCAAAAGTTGGAAGAGAATCAAGCAGCAGCATCCAGGTTACACAACCAGAATGTACCCGGTTCTGTTCATAAGCTCCACTATGGCTTAAGATTAATATTCTTGCATTTTTCGATTCCTCATGATGTTAACTCTCAGGTCCAAGCATTTAAATTCAATCATGCACAGTCAAATTCAAGAGATCAAGGCCTTTTGTCCAACATGCTAGTTTTGGTTCAGAACTGCACGGTAAAATGTTTTGGTGGAAATCTTCTACTTAAACATGACTTAACATTGATTTCCTTGCAAGGGGGTTTGTGCACACCCTAAAAAGTCCCCCCATGGCCTGAAATCAAAATCATGATCACTTTTGATTGGTGGAAGCAAGGTCACAATACCGGGTTAAAAATTGCCTAGTGAACCTGGTTGATGCACGACGTGTTTTTCCTTCACCTAAGGGTTTCCTTAGCTCTCTTCTTGCTTGCTTGCTACCTTTACTAGACAAGCAGCCTGGGAATACAATGATTCACAATCAAAGAAGCTTTGAAACGTGTGAACCAATGAGAAAACAAATGGAAAATTAGCACCTTGCACTTGATTGGATGGCCGAAAATCAGAAGCACTTTACGGTTGCTTTTCTCCACATTTTGCTAATTAATTTTGTTGAGTTAGCTTAGTTAAGAAAGTATTAAGTTAATTATATCATTTTTTTTTGCTTTCCTTAATGTTTTGGATGTAATTAAGTTAAGCAAGCTTTTAATATGATTTTGTACAAAGTGCATAGGTTAGAAGGCTAATACGTTTCCTTCCAAAGAAGGAAACCTCCACCAGCTAGCTTGCTTGTATGGATGCTAGCTAGGTCATATACTAGTGTTCTACTCATGACCATTTTGTAAAAGAACTCACCTTTGAATGAAAAACCAGAATAGAGAGCTTTACCTTTCATCCTCTCAAATACTTCACTTGCTTATCCTTAATTTGGTCGACTAAGGTGGTGATCAACTAAGTTCTAATCCTTGATTAAGTGGTATTTCTGAATCTTAATCAAAATTTAGGGACCGTAATCTAGTGTTTGGTGGTGTTTTTATACCTAAACAAAAGCATAGATTATCTTGCATTCGCACACTCATTGATGTAAGTTTCAAGGGAATGAAGCAACCCAAGTTAACTCACGTCAAAGGATGCTAGAAAGCAAACAAACACTCACGACCAGGGGGGCACGGTCGTGCTTGAAGGCACCGGGGGACCGTGCCAACTTGCTACCTAGCTTGCCCGGGAAGTTCCTTCTTCATGGTGTGAGGTAGCTTTGAGGATTAATGGAAGTTTAATGCAATTAGCTTTGTCTTGGTCTTGATTTTGTGTGGAGATGAGTAAACAAAGGAGTAAAGGAAGTGAGGAAAGAAAGGTGGGTTCAAAACACTAAGAAGATCAAGAGGGAGCTTACGGTTTGAGAGGAGAGAAACCAAGAGATAGCTTAAGAATTTCAAGTGTGTTTAAGGAATTTTGGATAGTTCTAAGCTAGATGATTAGATAAGATACACCACTAATCACTTAGCTTAGGGCCCTTGATCTTGGATTAGGATAAGATACACCACCTAATCAAAGATCAAGACTCACTTGGTCACTACCTTAATCGGCCACAATTAAGGATAAGCAAGTTAAGTGTTTAGGAAATCACAAGACGTAAAGTCTTTGCTCTCAACTGAATAATCAACTCTACCTTCAAAATGAACACTCAAGGCCTTATATGGTCTTGACAATACACGAATGAGCTTTCCTTCCAAGGGAGGAAAGTCATTAAGCTTGCTAATCACTACCTATCACACGGTTTAATCTAATACAAACCAAAGCTGAAAGTTTATATTACAAAGCACTTAATTTATCTTCCTAAGCCTTTTCCTTTGCATTAAGGAATGTAAATGACTCAATTTCCCAGCTAAGAAGGCAAGAGTGCACGGCTAGCCACCTCAAAAGGACTGAAAAATGCATGTGTGCCATGTCATGCTTGAGTGGTCGAATGATAGCTTGCAAAATGGTGGTGTTTCACTTGCTCCACGTGTCTCTCTCACAAGTGGCTGGGTGGTGGTTCATCAAGCAGCTCAAAATGACCTAGTTGGCAGTCTTCCACCTTAAGCAAACCCCTTGAAGGAGGAAAACTACTAGGCTAAGTAACCGGGTGTCAGTCAGCCGGTTTCTGCCTCAACTTGCAATGCATGCTTGACACTTCAAATGATGACTAATTGCTACGTTTCTTACATGGTTGGAAACCTCAAGATGTCTAGTTTGCCCTCCAATTGGAATCGTAGCATTTGGACGTCATTTGCCCCCTGAACAAACCAGAAAACCAAAACCGTGCATTTTGCAGTGCAATCCGGACAGGTTCAAGAGATGAACTGTTTTAAGTAACCAATTGAATTCCAAATGATATAAAACCAATTGGACTTAAAATCTAACATCCTGAACTTGATAATCATCCAAAAAACGGGCACCAAAATGTGCCTTAGGCCGATGTAATAAGATAACAAAAACCGGGTAAAAATCTGTATGAGAACCCGGGTGCATCACCGTGCGCCTTTTCCATCAAGTGACTCATGGCCGTGACTTTGGAGTTGATCTCTTGATTATTTTGGATCAATGAAACATTATTAGACCTTGAGGATGGACCTCCATCATTCTCCCCTTGTTGGGAAGATTTGTTCCTCAAATCAGAAAGGTAGTCATCTGCTTCATAAGGGCTCAAATCAGCAACGTTAAAGATAGCTGAAACTCCATAATCCCCTGGTAATTGCACCTTATAAGCATTATTGTTAGTCTTCTCCAAAATCTCGAATGGACCATCCGCTCTAGGCATCAATTTAGTTTTCCTTTTGGAAGGAAAACGTTCTTTACGGAGATGAATCCAAACCAAATCACCTGGCTTAAAAAGCTTCTCTCTTTTGTGCTTGTTAGCTTGGGCCGTGTATGAAAGTGTAGTCTTCTCAATCTTGGCCTTTACTAACTCATGCAACTTCTGGATTTCTTCCACCTTAGTAGCGGCATCCGCACTTGGCTTTTGATCTAATGGTCGAGGAACAAGATCAAGTGGACTTAGGGGATCAATCCCATAGACCACCTTAAAGGGTGATAGACTAGTAACCTTGCTTGGAGTCCTATTGTAAGCAAACTCAGCATGTGGAAGTAACAAATCCCAAGCTTTTGCATGGTTTTTAATCAAGACCCTTAATAGAGTACCAAGGGTTCGATTAGTAACCTCGGTTTGCCCATCTGTTTGTGGATGACAAGTGGTACTGTATTTGAGTTTGGTACCCAACTTTTTCCACAAAGTAATCCAAAAGTGACTCAAAAACTTCGTATCTCGATCTGAGACAATGGAACGAGGAATTCCATGAAGTCTCATGACCTCCTTGAAATACAGCTCAGCAACATGAGTGGCATCATTAGTCTTGTTGCAGGGAATGAAATGAGCCATCTTCGAAAATCGATCCACGACCACAAAGATAGAATCTTTATTCCTTTGTGTCTTTGGTAAACCAAGTATGAAATCCATACTAACGTCCACCCAAGGCAACGTAGGAATAGGAAGTGGCATGTATAATCCCTGGGGAAGCGAATGACTCTTCGCGATCTGACATGTACTGCACCTTCTAATGATGTCTTGAACGTCTTTCTCCATGCCTGGCCAATAATAATGTTCCCTAAGCATGATTAGGGTCTTGTCTTCACCAAAATGACCAGCTAAGGATCCAGCATGGACTTCTCGAATCAACAACTTACGAGTGCTGCATTTGGGGACACATAACCGAGCACCTTTAAAGAGAAACTCTTCTTGAATTAACAAATCCCCTTTGGGATGTTTAGTACACTCAGAGCATAACACCCCAAAATCTTCATCATCCTGATATAAAGCCTTTAGATGCTCAAATCCAAGGATACAAGCATCTAACTGGAACATTAATAGATAACGCCGCGAAAGGGCATCGGCGCCTTGATTTAACTTGCCAGACTTATGCTTGATAGTAAAGTGAAAGGACTGCAGGAACTCAACCCATTTAGCATGGTGTGAGTTTAACTTATGCTGGCCTTGAATATACTTCAAAGCCTCGTGATCTGAGTGCAGAATAAACTCATTGGCAATCAAATAATGGTTCCAATGTTCTAGGCATCGAACGATGGCATAGAACTTCTTGTCATAAGTTGAATATCTCTTCCTAGTATCACATAACTTCTCACTAAAGAAGGCCAAAGGGCGTCCTTCTTGAGTAAGAATGCCTCCAACACCAACTCCAGAAGCATCGCATTCAACTTCAAAGACCTTCTCAAAACACGGTAGAGCTAAAACTGGTGCTTGAGTTAGCCTCTCTTTTACTTCTTCAAAGGCTGCTTGGGCTTTAGGATTCCAAGTGAACAAGGAACCCTTAAGAACTTCGGTCATAGGAGCTAAGATAGTGCTGAAATTTCGTATGAATCTCCTATAGAAAGAAGCCAAGCCATGAAAGCTTCGAACGTCATGAATACTCTTAGGAACAGGCCAAGTCCAAATAGCCTCAATCTTGCTTTCATCCGCCTTAATACCATTTTCAGAAACAATATAACCCAAGAAGGTAACTTCATGAGTAAAGAAGGTACACTTCTTTAAGTTCCCAAATAACTTCTCCTTTTCAAGAACGAGCATCACCTGAGTTAAGTGATCTTGATGTTCTTGCTCATTCTTACTAAAGACCAAAATATCATCGAAGTAAACGACCACGAACTTGCCCAAGTATGGCCGAAATACCTGATTCATCAATCTCATAAACGTACTAGGGGCGTTCGAAAGACCAAAAGGCATGACTAACCATTCGTATAATCCACCTTTAGTCTTAAAAGCAGTTTTCCACTCATCACCCTTCCTAATACAAATCTGATAATAACCACTTCTCAAATCAATCTTGCTAAACACCTTAGAGCCATGTAACTCATCCAACATATCTTCAAGCCTAGGTATAGTGATGCATATTTCCATATGCATCATTTTTATTCAAGTCCAATTTCAAAGAAGAAAAGGGTCAAAGAAGATCATGCATGGAAATGTGCCTATTTGGTCTTCTTAAGTGAGTTCAAAGACTCGCGACACTATGGAGAGGTCAAAAAGAGGTTAAGCTTTGCTAGAAATTTGGTGCCGAATTCATCCCTGCGGAACCCGATTTTTGTGACCACTTTTGGACAAGCTCAAGTGGACCCACAACTTGAGGGCCCATGTGCTTTTGAAGCTTAAGATTTCATCTTTCAAATAAGCCCAAGTTTGTTTAATTTGGACATCATTTGATTGGGCAAAATATCACTCAAAGATACGTTGTGCTGATCCAGTCCAGTCTGAGATAGGTGCATTGTTTGGGCCATAACTTTCAAACCGCTTATCCAAATTGAGCAAATGAGCCCATTCTGGAAAATAGACTTCTAGGGCTTTCTAACAAGCCCAAGAACGCGTGATTTGGCCGAGTATTCTGGAAGTTATGCTCTGTTGAAGTTGAGGCAGTTGCAAGGATTAATGCTGGGAATATGAAGAGTCTTAGGTTACATATATTTGTGTGGCTGATATTGTGCACGTTTTAGATGCTTCTAGATTGATGTAATCAGCTGCAAAAATCCTAGAATATTCCTTGTAACCTCCCCCACCCCTTTTATGATGAGTCTTTTCATTTTTCTTAGACTTTTCATTAGCTAGTTTTAATTGTTAGGAGTTATTTGAGTCCTTTGATTGTCTTTTGCTGAGTCTATAAAAAGGGGAGGGGCGTGTGAAGCTATTCATTCAGCATTGTAAGAAATTTCCAAAGCAATACAAGTACTTTGAGTGTGTTTCTCAAAAGTGCAACTAAATTCCTAGTTCTATATCTTGAATTGTGGCAAATTCAAGTGGTGTTCTAGGTTCTCTTCCTTTTCCAATTGGAGTGATTCCTTGGTTAAGACAAGAGAATTAGCCCAAGGTCAAGTCATTGAGTGGCTCCGTGAAGGATTATCTCAATTACAAGATCTTGTTCTATTCCTTTTTCTTGTGTAGTGAAACTCTTCATCCATCTCATCCATCTTTCATTTCTCTTCCCAATTTGGCTTATTTTGAGCTGGAGTTTGATTTGGTTCACTTGCCACCCACATATACATCATATAGGGTACCTATACTTGATAGTGATCTTGTTTATGGCCCTACTGTCAACACACATCCTCATACTACCATCCTTTTTCAGAACCAAAAGAGCAGAAATAGCACACGGACTTAAGGATTCTCGCACCAATCCCTTGAATATCAGTTCTTCAACTTGACGCTGAATCTCTTGAGTTTCTTTGGGATTTGTCCTGTAGGCTGGTTTATTAGGTAGAATGGATCCTGGGATAAGGTCAATATGATGTTGAATATCATGCTTTGGGGGTAAACCCGAAGGTATCTCATCTGGAAATAGGTGATTGAACTGATTCAATATGACCTTGGCTATGGGATGGGATGGAAGTGGTGTTTCTGGCTCATCTTGCACTTGCAATATCCATTCTTTCAAGGCCTTGAACTCATGCTGAGAGGCCTTTAAAAGTGGTTCAACATATGTCAAAAGCAAGTCAGATTGATTGTGGTCCTTTTGTGGTTTCATTTTGTGGAGTTCGGATGGTGACATAGGATTCAGGGTAATCTTCTTGCCATCTTTGGTAAAAGAATAAGTATTAAAATAACCATTATGCATAACCTTCCTGTCATACATCCATGGTCGTCCTAACAGAATATGGCAAGCATCCATGAGAATAATATCACACCAAAGTTCATCTTGGTAGTTCTTACCAAGAGAGAATGAAATCGAGCAACGAGAGTTAACTTGTAATCCCTTGCCTTGATTTAGCCATTGAATGTTATATGGGTGTGGGTGTGCCATGGACTGAAGGTTCAGTTTCTCAATCATACTCAATGAAACAACATTGGCACAACTTCCTCCATCGATGATTAACGAGCACACTTTGCCTTGGACTGTACACCGTGAGTGAAAGATGTTCTCACGTTGTTCATCCTTAGCAACTCGTTGATTGCTCAATACCCTTCGAATTACTAGCATCTCACCTTCATCTACGTTTTCCACAAACTCCTCCTGATTATCTTCATGATCGCTCTTAGCATCTTCTTCCTTTTCCTCTTCTTTCTCCTCGGCAAATTCTCCCTCTATGGCTTCCCATTCAGCTAAGGTGACTACCTTTCGACTAGGACAATCAGAAGCAATATGTCCTAAGCCTTGGCACTTGTAACACCTTCTTTGGCTTACGGGGTATGGGTTTGGACGTGGGGGGTTGGGTGGTGGTGGCCTTTGAGGAGCTTGGTTCTTTTGTGGGTTAGATGGGAAAGGGGTAGATGATTTAGGCTGAGGTGTGGTACTCCCCTTGTTTAAGGGTTGCCCACGGTTTGGTGCAGAATAGGGCTTGAATGAATCACGAACATTCATCCTAGACTTTCTTTGTTGCTCCACCTTATGTGCTAGGACACACACTTCGTCAAAGGTGGCATAAGCTTGCAACTCAACCACGTTGGCTATCCTAGGATCAAGCCCTCCTAGGTAACGAACCATGGTCTGCTCTTCAGGCTCATGAATGTCACATTTGATCATGAGTTTCTCAAACTCACGAGTATATTCTTCAACACTCATCTTGCCTTGATTCAAATGGTGAAAGAGCATGTATTGATCTTGGACATACGTGGAAGGCAAAAACCGTGCCTTCATCTTGGCTTTCATTTTGTCCCAAGTAGCAATCTTACTCTTCCTTTCTCTAGTTCTCTTAGCATTAAGGTTTGTCCACCATAAGGAGGCATATTTCCTTAGTCTAAGAGCAACTATTTTGACTTTCTTATCCTCTGGAATCTCCTTGAACTCAAAGATACGTTCCACTGTTTGTAACCATTCAATGAACTCATCAGGATCTAACTTACCTTCAAACTCAGGAATTTCAACCTTGAATTCATTAGAGTTGAAAGTAGGCCGTGTTCTTCTTTGTGTTCTTTCGAATGGTACATCCTCTTCAGAGAATGATAGCGCATTGCTAGCTTACTCTTCATGGCCATAATCCATCCCAATTCGAATGCTGGGTGGCCCTTGGAACTTTTGCTTTTGTTTCATGTAGGTTCCAAGTTGTTTTCTCAAGTACTCATTTCGAGCCTTGAGTTCTTGATTACTCACACTCATTTCTTGCATTTGCTTGGAAAGAACCTCAAGCTTCTCTTCCACAGACATGCTAGTACTCATTGTGATCACAGGAAGGAACGGTTTACGCATGACTGTGTTTGAAATGATTTCAGAGATAGGCTGGGAATGGCGTGGGGTTCAGGCCAAGTTCTGAACTTGCTCTGATACCAAAATTGATGTAAGTTTCAAGGGAATGAAGCAACCCAAGTTAAATCACGTCAAAGGATGCTAGAAAGCAAACAAACACTCACGGCTAGGGGGGGCACGGTCGTGCTTGAAGGCACGGGGGGACCGTGCCAACTTGCTGCCTAGCTTGCCCGGGAAATTCCTTCTTCACGGTTTGACGTAGCTTTGAGGATTAATGGAAGTTTGATGCAATTAGCTTTGTCTTGGTCTTGATTTTGTGTGGAGATGAGTAAACAAAGGAGTAAAGGAAGTGAGGAAAGAAAAGAGGGTTCAAAACACTAAGAAGATCAAGAGGGAGCTCACGGTTTAAGTGGAGAGAAACCAAGAGCTAGCTTAAGAATTTCAAGTGTGTTTAAGGAATTTTGGATAGTTCTAAGCTAGATGATTAGATAAGATACACCACTAATCACTTAGCTTAGGGCCCTTGATCTTGGATTAGGATAAGATACACCACCTAATCAAAGATCAAGACTCACTTGGTCACCACCTTAATCGGCCACAATTAAGGATAAGCAAGTTAAGTGTTTAGGAAATTACAAGACGCAAAGTCTTTGCTCTCAACTGAATAATTAACTCTACCTTCAAAATGAACACTCAAGGCCTTATATGGTCTTGACAATACACGAATGAGCTTTCCTTCCAAGGGAGGAAAGTCATTAAGCTTGCTAATCACTACCTAGCACACGGTTTAATCTAATACAAACCAAAGCTGAAAGTTTATATTACAAAGCACTTAATTTATCTTCCTAAGCCTTTTCCTTTGCATTAAGGAATGTAAATGACTCAATTTCCCAGCTAGGAAGGCAAGAGTGCACGGCTAGCCACCTCAAAAGGACTGAAAAATGCATGTGTGCCATGTCATGCTTGAGTGGTCGAATGAGAGCTTGCAAAATGGTGGTGTTTCACTTGCTCCACGTGTCTCTCTCACAAGTGGCTGGGTGGTGGTTTATCAAGCAGCTCAAAATGACCTAGTTGGCAGTCTTCCACCTTAAGCAAACCCCTTGAAGGAGGAAAACTACTAGGCTAAGTAACCGGGTGTCAGTCAGCCGGTTTCTGCCTCAACTTGCAACGCATGCTTGACACTTCAAATGATGACTAATTGCTACGTTTCTTACATGGTTGGAAACCTCAAGATGTCTAGTTTACCCTCCATTTGGAATCGTAGCATTTGGACGTCATTTGCCCCTTAACAAACCAGAAAACCAAAACCGTGCATTTTGCAGTGCAATCCGGACAGGTTCAAGAGATGAACTGTTTTAAGTAACCAATTGAATTCCAAATGATATGAAACCAATTGGACTTAAAAGCTAACATCCTGAACTTCATAATCATCCAAAAAACGGGCACAAAATGTGCCTTAGGCCGATGTAATAAGATAACAAAAACCGGGTAAAAATCTGGATGAGAACTCGGGTGCATCACCGTGCGCCTTTTCCATCAAGTGACTCATGGCCGTGACTTTGGAGTTGATTTCTTGATTATTTTGGATCAATGAAACATTATTAGACCTTGAGGATGGACCTCCATCACTCATACATGGCTACACTTGAGCTTAAGCTAGAATTCAGCTTTGCTAGCCTTTCGCTTCTGCATTTAGCTTTAAGATTTAGTGTTTTCCATCAAAGATACATTATATTTGGTATCAGAGCTTAGGTTTCTCCTTGGCCTGGTACATCCATCCCCTTCCAGAATTCATTTCTTCTTTCAATTCTAAACACAAACCATAAACGAGATGAGTTCTAGCATGAGTTTGGAAGAGAGATTTGAAGCCTTAATGAGACATAATGAGTTGCTTGCTTAGAAGATTCAAGAGGATACTCAACGAAATCAAGAAACACAAGCAGAAAATGAGTATCTAAGAAGACAGCTTTGTTCGGTTTTGAAGCAAAAGCAGAAAATGAATGAAGAAACTTTGCAATATGAACCAAGAAAGCAAGAACAAGTCTGTAGCCATGAAGTTGATTCATCTAGCGAAGATGAACTAGTAAGAATGACAAGGGCAAAACCGTGGATGCAAGCAAACACCAATGATTTCAAAGTTGAAATTCCAGAATTTAAAGGTAAGCTTGATCCTGAAGAGTTTCTAGATTCGTTGCATACTGTTGAACGTCTCTTTGAGTATAAAGACGTTCAAGAGGATAAGAAGGTCAAGATAGTGGCCTTAAGACTTAGAAAATATGCATCGTTATGGTGGACAAACTTATGTGCTAAATGGGTTAGGGAGAGAAAATCTAAAATTCGTACATAGGATAAGATGAAATCAAAGCTTAAGGCTCGTTTTCTTCCCCCAACTTATATCCAAGATTGTTATTCTCAACTCAATAATCCTACTCAAGGTAGCATAAGTGTTGAAGAGTATACACGCGAGTTTAAGAAGCTATTAATCAAGTGAGTTATTCAAGAACCCGAAGAGCAAACCATTGTTAGGTACTTAGGATGACTTGATCCTATGTATGCTAATGTGGTTGAATTGCAAACTTATACTACCTTTGATGAAGTGTGCATGCTGGCACATAAAGTTGAGCAGCAAAAGAAGGTAAGGCGGCCTCCTAAACCCAAAAATCCAATACCATATACCCAAAACCAACCTTTTAACAAGGGGAGTTCTAACCCCATTTCCAAGCCGCAAAATCCATTCCCTTCCTTTCCACAAAGAACCCCAGCTCCACAAAAGATCTAAACACCTCAAAGTAGGCTTAATCCTAATCCCATGAGCAATAGGAGATGCTTTAAATGTTAAGGACCTGGGCATATAGCTTCGGACTGTCCGAACCATAAGGTGGTTACAGTAGCCGAATGGTCAGTCGTGAAGGAAGAGTTTGAAGAGGAAGAAAATGAGGATGAATGTGAGCATGAACTTGAGCAAACTCCAGAAGAAGTAGTGGAAGAGGCTAATGAAGGTGAACTGCTAGTTTTGAGAAGATTTTTAAGCAATCAAAAGGGAGTAAAAGATGAACAAAGGGAGAACATCTTCCATACTCGTTGTATGGTTCAAGGGAAGTTGTGTTCTTTGATTATTGATGGAGGAAACTATGCAAATGTGGCTTCTCTACGCATGATTGAGAAACTAGGACTCTAAACCATGACACATCCACACCCCTACAACATTCAATGGTTGAATCAGGAATTCAGGTGAACCCATGATGCTTGATTTCTTTCTCTATTGGAAAGAACTATCAAGATGAACTTTGATGTGATGTTATTCCCATGGATGTTTATCATATACTTTTGGGGAGACCATGGCTATACGACTATAAGGTTATGCATAATGGTTACGTAAATACTTACTCCTTTACTAAGGATGGCCAGAAGATTACTTTAGCTCCTTTACCCCAATCAAACTCCATGAAATCAAGCCTCAAAACAAGCTTAAACATTCTAATTTGCTACTGACGGTAGGGGAGCCATTACTAAAGGCTTCTTAACATGAATTCAAAGCCTTTAAAGAGTGGATTTTCAGTATGCAAGATGAACCAGCAACCCCTTTACCCACTCATCCCGTGGCTAAAACACTGATACAAAACTTCTGTCATTTGTTTCCTGAGGAGATACCTACGGGTTTATGGAGATCTCTCCATACCCCTTAATTTGGAAACTCAAATCAGCAAAGATAATTATATTTTGAAGGTCTAAGTGTAAATAAATGATCCATTTTTAGTTTAATAAGCTAAGCAGTAGGTCATGGGTTTAAGTCAGCAGCAAACCCATTTTTGAGAGCTTAATTACTTAGGCCCCCCTGGAGGTTTCAGTCTAATATTTTGCATTGGATTTGAAGTTCAAGAAGTTAGCTTTCCAGCAAAGTAAGTTTCATCTCATTTAGACTTCATTTACCCATTCAAATCAGCCATTAAATCCAAGCTACACAAACTGCCCAGTAGAACCAGAATGTGGCCGGTTTTGAGTATGTGATTTCTTGAGCTTAATTGTGGTTTAAGTGCTAGATTTTTGTATTTTTTGGTTGCCCTAGATGTTACCTTTCAGGTCTAAACAAGAAAACCCAATCATACTGATGGAGGTCCATCCACAAGGTCCATTAATGTTCAAAAGATCCCCAATAATCAAGAAATCAAGTCCAAAGCCACGGCCATTAATTGTTTGGTGAAGAACATTGAAGGTGATGCACCCTGTTTTTCATCCGGATTTTTACCCGGTTTTTGTTACTTGATATATCAAGTTTAATCCTAGTTAAATTGCTTGTTTTTTGGCGTACATACAAGCTTAAGGTCTTAGCTTTTATATCCAATTGGAATTACCAGATTTGGAGTTCAATTGGTTAGTAAATTAAGCTAATTAGTAAACCTGTGCTGTTTTGAAGTCCAATCTGCACGGTTTGGGAGATTAGGCTGATGCAAGGGGTAAATGACATCCAAATGCTATGATTCAAAAAGGAGGGTAAACTAGACATCTTGAGGTTTCCTTCCATGTAAGGAAATCCTAGATTACTCAGCATTTGAGGTGTCAAACATGAAGCACAAAACAAGGCAGAAACCGGCACCTAGACACCCGATTACTTAGCTAGGTGGTTTTCCCTCTTAGGTGGGTTTGCTTAAGGTGTAAGCTTGCCTACTTGGTCAACTTGAGCTGCTTGGTAAGCTGCCACTTAGCCACATAGGAGTGTGACACGTGGAAGCATGAAGAAGGCGACACTTGGCAAGCTATGAACCGTGATGCATATTTCCATATGCATCATTTTTATTCAAGTCCAATTTC
The DNA here is from genome assembly GCA_029747015.1 of Carnegiea gigantea. NCBI lineage: Eukaryota > Viridiplantae > Streptophyta > Magnoliopsida > Caryophyllales > Cactaceae > Carnegiea > Carnegiea gigantea. The sequence continues at coordinate 135,490 of JAKOGI010002081.1, forward strand.
AAAGAAGAAAAGTGTCAAAGAAGATCATGCATGGAAATGTGCCTATTTGGTCTTCTTAAGTGAGTTCAAAGACTCGCGACACTATGGAGAGGTCAAAAAGAGGTTAAGCTTTGCGAGAAATTTGGTGCCGAATTCATCCCTGCGGAACACGATTTTTGTGACCACTTTTGGACAAGCTCAAGTGGACCCACAACTTGAGGGCCCATGTGATTTTGAAGCTTAAGATTTCATCTTTCAAATAAGCCCAAGTTTGTTTAATTTGGACATCATTTGATTGGGCAAAATATCACTCAAAGATACGTTATGCTGATCCAGTCTAGTCTGAGATAGGTGCATTGTTTGGGCCATAACTTTTAAACCACTTATACAAATTGAGCAAATGAGCCCATTCTGAGAACTAGACTTCCAGGGCTTTCTGTCAAGACCAAGAACGCATGATTTGGCCGCGTATTCTGGAAGTTATGCTCTGTTGAAGTTGAGGCAGCTGCAAGGATTAATTCTGGGAATATGAAGAGTCTTCGGTTACATGTGATTGTGTGGCTGACATTGTGCACGTTTTGGAGCCTTCTAGATTGGTGTAATCAGCTAAGAAATCCTAGAATATTCCTTGTAACCTCCCCCACCCCTTTTATGATGTGTCTTTCCATTTATCTTAGTCTTTTCATTTTACTAGTTTTAATTGTTAGGAGTTATTTGAGTCCTTTGGTTGTCTTTTGCTGAGCCTATATAAAGGGGGGGCGTGTGAGCATTGTAGATCAGATTTTCTAAGGCATTTTCAAGAGTAATTCAAGCACCTTTGAGAGTGATTCTCATTTGTGTCCCAAAAATTCCTAGTTCTATATCTTGAATTTGGCTAATTCAAGTGGTGTTCTAGGTTCTCCTTCTTTTCTTTGGAGTGATTCCTCAGAAGAGTGAAGGGAATTAGCCCAAGACCAAGATGTGAGTGGCTCCGGAAGGATTATCTCATACTCAAAGTCTTGCACTATCCATCTCTATCCTGTTTGGTGATATTCTTCATCGTTCGCATCTTTCTCTCTTTTCATTTTGCTTAAGTTTGATTTGAGTTTGATTTGGATCACTTTCCACCCACATATACATCAATTGGTATCAGAGCCACGGTTGCTAAGTGACCCACATCACACCCAAACACATCCCAAACCAAAACACAAAAACAAAAAAAAAGGCACAAACCGGCAAACCCAGTCTCGAAGACCAGAGAAGCAGCACGGTGCCCCCGTGCCACCAAGCACGACCGTGCCACTATACTTTTCTGCATTTCCTCAAGTCGAAGCATAGCACGGCCTGCCCGTGCCCCCTTGCACGACCGTGCCACTTTCCCTGCTGCATATTCTTCCTTCAAAGCATCTCCAACATGTCTACAAAGTCCACAAGAAGCGACCAAGCACGTGTGGAAGAGTTAGAAGCTCAAGTCAAATCTTCGAACTCAACTTGGGCAACTTTTGGAGGAAAAATGAAGGTGGGTTCATAGCCCCACTCCCTCTCATCCTCATGAACCGGTGGTCGAATCGGAAGAAGAAGTCCTTCAATCCCGAGCCAATTCTAGTGACGAAGAAGCCCCAAGGAGACGAAGGCAAGGAAGCAATATTGGTGATGTCCGAATTGACATCCCCGAATTTGAAGGCCAACTTGACCCGGACTTATTTCTCGATTGGTTGCACACCATTGAGAGGATCTTTGAATATGAGGACATCCCGGAGGACAAGAAGGTAAAACTTGTAGCCCTTAAACTCCGCAAATATGCTTCAATCTGGTGGGCTAACCTGGGAGCGAAAAGAGCAAGAAATGGGAAAGGGAAAATTAGAACGTGGGCCAAAATGAAAGAAAAACTTAAGGCCAAGTTTCTTCCCTCACACTATGTGCAAGATAATTATCTGAAACTCCACCGCCTCAAGCAAGGATTCAAGAGTGTGGAAGAATACACTCGGGAGTTTGAACAACTCCTTCTCAAATGCGACTTGAAAGAAGATGACTCTCAAACCTTGGTAAGATACTTAACCGGTCTTGATGAGTCCATTGCTCATGTAATTGAGTTGCAACCTTACTCATCCCTAGATGACTTGAGTTCTCTAGCCTATAAGGTAGAGCAACAAAAGAAATCTAAGGAAAAGAGCATCTTTTCCAAGACTCCTTCCCGTCCTTTTTCTCAAGAATCACCTTACTTTCCCCACAAATTCAAACCCCCTCACCCGCCAAAAGTGTCCCTCCCATCACCCCTCCACCTCCCACAAAAGTGCCCTCACGGCCAAAAGACCAGGTTCGTTGTTTCCGTTGTCAAGGTATGGACATTTTGCATCTGAGTGTCCTAACAAGAAGATTGTTTCCCTGGCTGAGTACCAAGCTTCTTTTGAGGAGCATGACCATGAAGAAGAGGAAAGTTTGGAGGAAAAAGAAGAGGAGGTTATCATAGGCCCCGATGAAGGTGAGTTGCTTGTCATTAGGCGAGCATTGAGCGGATTTGCTACTCAAGAAGGCTTGGAGCAAAGAGAGGCGATTTTCCACACAAGGTGCACTATTCAAGGGAAAGTTTGTACCCTCATCATCGATGGAGGTAGTTGTACAAATGTTGCATCCAAAACCATGGTGGACAAGCTCAAACTTGAGACTACACCCCATCCTAAGCCTTATAGCATCCAATTGCTAAATCAAGGCAAAGGTATATACATTTCTCATCAGTGCCTCATTTCTCTTTCTATTGGAGACCACTATAAGGATGAGATATTGTGTGACATTCTTCCTATGGATGCAAGCCATATATTGTTGGGTAAACCATGGATGTTTGATCGCCATGTAATTCATCATGGGCGCCTCAACACCTACTCCTTTATTAAGGATGAGAAGAAAATCACCTTGACCCCTATTCCATCGTGCCAAAGCCCCAAGCCACAAAAGGACCGACAAGCCTTAACCCTCATTCATCCTTCCCAAACCCTTGCCCCCAAAGAAGATTTCCCACTTCCGCCTCTTCTCCTCACCAGGTATGACCCGTTTTATCATCCTCCCCTCACCCTCTTCTATATCTCTCTAGAGGTGATGCCCTGTGACCTCCTTCCCCAAAAGCTCCCATATTGTAAGCGCGACCCCTTTCTTGAGAGGCTTGCCAACCCTTTGAGTTTGAGGACAAACTCAAAACAACCCGGGGAGTATGATGCATATTTCCATATGCATCATTTTTATTCAAGTCCAATTTCAAAGAAGAAAAGGGTCAAAGAAGATCATGCTTGGAAGTGTGCTTATTTGGTCTTCTTAAGTGAGTTCAAAGACTCGCGACACTATGGAGAGGTCAAAAAGAGGTTAAGCTTTGCTAGAAATTTGGTGCCGAATTCATCCCTGCGGAACCCGATTTTTGTGACCACTTTTGGACAAGCTCAAGTGGACCCACAACTTGAGGGCCCATGTGCTTTTGAAGTTTAAGATTTCAGCTTTCAAATAAGCCCAAGTTTGTTTAATTTGGACATCATTTGATTGGGCAAAATATCACTCAAAGATACGTTATGCTGATCCAGTCCAGTCTGAGATAGGTGCATTGTTTGGGCCATAACTTTTAAACCGCTTATCCAAATTGAGCAAATGAGCCCATTCTGAAAACTAGACTTCCAGGGCTTTCTGTCAAGCCCAAGAACGCGTGATTTGGCCGAGTATTCTGGAAGTTATGCTCTGTTGAAGTTGAGGTAGCTGCAAGGATTAATTCTGGGAATATGATGATGTATGTTAACCATGGGAATGTCAAAGATGAGAATGTATGATGGGGAAGATTGAAAACAAGAACAAGCAAAAACCGAAAAGAACAATGAGCTCACCCGGTCTTGATGGATAGTGTGCAACTCTCTTGTCTAAGATAAGCCAAAGGCGCCACTTAGAGGGGAAGTTGGGCTATTCCTTCTTCACTTATGGATACAGAATATCACCACCATAAGCAAGAGAAAGGAACCTAGAAGATCACCACTTGAACTAGCCAATTCAAGCTAAAGCAACTAGGAGTTTCAATGGAGAGTAAAACACTCAGATTTCATTGCATGATATTCAAAGCTGCCTTTCTTACATTCCTAAAGGTCCCTTATATATGAGGGAGCCTCAAAATTCAGATTACATGGGTTACAATGCAAGCCAAACGGATCAAGACAAAAGGGAAACACAAAAAGCAAGAAAAGTACAAAAGGTGATGTTGACAGTTGCTGTCCAGTTTTCCAGATTGCAGGGTCAACTTTCAGCAGCTGTATCTTCGTCCTTACTTACCCAAATTGACTCCAACATACCTTATTAGAAAGCTTAGAAAGTGTTCTTTCATATGACTACTTTTGGAGCTCATTTGGTGCAGCCGTTCAGGAGATATAAACAGAACAAGGGAGATGGTGCAGGCTGACTTCCAAAAGCAGCTTTAGAAGTTTCCTTGCTTTTAGCCTCCTTGGGACACGTTTGACTCTGGTTTCTTTTCCCACCCTTTTAGCCAATTCAAAAAAGGATCTAGGGGTTAAAATTCCAGGTTGTTAGGGTTACTTTAGGTTGGGGAAAATGGGCTCCCAAACCCGGACAAAATCTGACCTGGAAAACAGTTTTGGACAGTTTGGCTTTAACAAAGGGTTTGGATGGGCAAATGACATCCAAATGGGCTGAAACTTGATTTATTGGGCAGCTAACTCTCCAATCTTTCCAGACATACAAAAAGTTTGGCTTTAAAGCTTCAGGTCATCAGGTCACCAAGGTCAGAAAGTCGGGCCATGTGCGGGATGAGCCCGGCAGAATGCAAGTGATCGTGTCTTGAGTGATTTCTAATCCTTGGAAAGCCTTTGTGACCTCTTGAGCTATAAGAACCCCTTGGGGGTGATCCCCATCATCCCCCCCAGCTTGGGAAGAGTTTGTCCTCAAACTTGGTAGCTCGTCTTCTTCATCAAATTAGGGCCTCAAATCGGCTACATTGAATGTAGCGGATACTCCATAGTCACCGGGCAAATCAACCTTGTATGCATTGGAATTGACTTTTTCAAGGATCTTGAATGGGCCATCCGAGCGGGGAAGAAGCTTGGACCTTCTTTTGCTAGGAAATCGCTCCTTTCTTAGGTGGATCCATACTAAATCTCCGGGCTTAAATTGGACTTCCTTGCGGTGCTTGTTTACCCGATCCTTGGTCTGATCATTGAACTTCTCAATTTTAGCCCTCACTTGTGCATGGAGCTCTTAGATTTTCTTTGCTCTCTTCTCGGCCTCCCAACTAAACTTGGTTGGAGTAGGGAGGGGTGTAAGGTCCATAGGTGTACAAGGGTTGAAACCATATACAACTTGGAATGGAGAAAGACCGGTGGCTTTGCTTGGCACTCGATTGTAGGCAAACCCGGCATGGCTAAGCAACTCATCCCAACCCTTTGTGCTCTTCTTGGCTAGGACCCTCAACAAAGTACCCAAGGTCCTATTGGTGACCTCGGTTTGGCCATCCGTTTGGGGGTGACATGATGTGCTAAATTGGAGATGAGTGCCCATCTTCTTCCATAGAGTGAGCCAAAAATGGCTCATGAACTTGCTATCCCGGTCGGACACCATGCTTTTGGGGATGCCATGGAGCCTCACGATCTCTTTGAAGTAGAGGCTTGCAATTTGAGTGGCATCATGGGTAGTATGGCATGAGACAAAGTGTGCCATCTTCGAAAACCGATCAACTACCACCATTATAGAGTCCTTGTTCCGTTGTGTCCTTGGTAGGCCGGTAATGAAATCTAAACTCACATCCTCCCAAGGAGCCCTTGGGACCGGTAAGGGCGAGTAAAGACCTTGAGGCAAGACATGGCTTTTGGCAAGTTGACAAGTAGAGCACCTATTAACATAATGCTCAACATCCTTGACCATCTTGGGCCAATAGTAGTGCTCCTTCAACATGAGTGAGCTCTTCTCAATGCCAAAGTGGCCGGCCAAAGCTCCTCCATGCACTTCTTTAATCAAAAGCTCCCTAATGCCTCCTTTAGGGATACATAACCGGTTTCCTTTGAATAAGAACCCCTCTTCAATGTGAAATGGACCATGGGGGTGCCGTGAGCATACTTCAAAGGTCTCCTTGAAGTCTTCATCCTTGGCGTACAACTCCTTGATCAATTCAAACCCAAGGACTCTTGAGTCAAGGGAGGAGAGGAGTAGATATCTTCTAGACAAGGCATCCGCACCCTTGTTTAAGTGCCCGGATTTGTGGTGGATCACAAAGTGGAAAGCTTGAAGATATTCCACCCACTTAGCATGCCTTGGGTTGAGCTTGTGTTGACCTTGTATGAACTTGAGTGCTTCATGATCCAAGTGGAGGATGAACTCTCCCCCTACCAAATAATGTCTCCAATGTTCCAAGGCCCTCACTATGGCATAAAACTCCTTGTCATACGTTGAGTATTTTCGCTTGGCCTCATTGAGTTTTTCACTAAAGTAGGCTAATGGTCGGCCTTCTTGTGATAGGACCGCCCCTATGCCCACCCCTGAAGCATCACACTCCACTTCAAATATCTTGGAGAAGCTTGGAAGAGCAAGTATGGGTGCACTAGTGAGCTTCTCCTTGACATCTTTAAAGGCGGCTTGGGCCTTTTCATTCCACTCAAATTTCTTAGATTTGAGAATCTCGGTCAAAGGAGCCATGATTGTGCTAAAGTTCTTGACAAACCTCCTATAAAAAGAGGCTAGACCATGAAAGCTCCTCACTTGGTGAATAGAGGAAGGAACCGGCCATTCCCGGATGGATTGAACTTTGCTCTCGTCCACTTGTATCCCATGGGCCGAAACAACATACCCTAAGAAAACAACTTGGGGAGTGAAGAAGTGGCACTTCTCCAAGTTGCCATATAACTTCTCTTGGGAGAGCACATCAAGAACTTGTTGAAGGTGATTAGCGTGCTCCTTCTCACCTTGGCCATAAACCAAGATGTCATCGAAATAGACCACTACAAACCTCCCAATGAAAGGCTTGAGGACTTGATTCATTAGACGCATGAAAGTGCTTGGAGCATTGGTAAGGCCGAATGGTATGACCAACCATTCATATAGTCCCCCCTTGGTCTTGAATGCCGTCTTCCATTCATCCCCTTCATAGATTCGAATTTGATAGTAGCCACTCCTAAGATCAATCTTAGAGAAAATGGTGGCCCCATGCACCTCATCAAGTAGGTCCTCCAATCTAGGGATGGGATAGCGGTACTTAATAGTGATTTTGTTGATAGCCTGACTATCCACACACATCCTCATGCTTCCATCCTTCTTTGGTACCAATAAGGCCGGAATGGCACAAGGACTCAAGCTTTCCCGAATCATTCCTTTGGCCAAAAGTTCATCCACTTGTCTTTGGATTTCTTGGGTTTCTTGTGGATTCATTCTATAGGCCGGTTTATTTGGAAGGGTGGATCCGGGAGTGAGGTCTATTTTGTGTTGGATGGTTCTTTGAGGGGTAGGCCATGGGGAATTTCTTGCAGAAACACATGGTTATAGGCTTGGAGAAGAGGGATGAGGAGGGGATGGGAGTGAGTGACGGTTTTGGTTTCACCTAGGCCAAGTAGGAGCCACTCCTTGAATGACTCATACTCATGGTTTTCGGCCTTGAGGAGGTTAGTGAGTAGGATGTCTTTTTGTGGGGTTTCTTTTGGCTTGAGGAGTTGGGAAGGGCGAATGGGGGTAAGGGTGATTTTCTTGTGGTCTAGGATGAAGGAGTAGGTGTTCATTCGGCCATCATGCATAACATTTCTATCAAAGAGCCACGGTCTACCAAGGAGTACATTACATGCATCCATGGGAATCACATCACACCAAATTTCATCCTTATAGTTCTTTCCAATGCTCAAAGAAACTAAACAACGAGATGAGACTTGGATACCTTTGCCTTGATTGAGCCATTGAATGGTGTATGGAAAAGGGTGTGGAGATGCCGTGAGTTGAAGCTTGTCCACCAAGGTCTTAGATGCCACATTTGTACAACTCCCTCCATCAATGATGAGGGAACATACTTTGCCTCCTATGGTGCACCTCGTGTGAAAGATGGCCTCCCTTTGTTCATTCCCATCTTGAGTAGCCAACCCACTCAAAGCTCGCCTACCCACCAAGAGTTCACCTTCATCCGGGCCCTCCTCTACTTCTTCTAGGGCCTCATTCAAGTACAACTCCTTTTCTTCTTCCATTTCTTCTTCAAAAGATGCTTGGTACTCGGCTAGGGTGAGCACTCTCTTGTTTGGACATTCGGATGCAATATGTCCAAGGCCTTGGCACCTAAAGCACCTCCTTGTCTCCTTTGGTTTTGTGGACATTTGAGGGGCTGTTTTGGGGACCGAAAGGGGAGGAGGTTTTGGGTTTGGAGGGTTAAAGGGCTTTGGCGTGGTGTATGAAGGCCTTTGAGGAGTGTAGGCACGATTTTGTGGTTTAAAGGCTTCACTCTTTCCCTTAGTCTTCTTTTGTAGTTCCACCTTGTGAGCTGGAGAACTTAACTCATCAAGGGTGGTGTATGGGTGCAACTCCACTACATGGGCTATCTTCTCATCCAACCCACAAAGATACCTCACCAAAGTTTGTTCCTCATCCTCTTTAAGGGCACATTTTATGATCAATTGCTCAAACTCCCTTGTATATTCCTCCACACTTAAAGACCCTTGTCTCAAATGGTGAAGTCTAGAAAAGTTGTCTTGAAGGTAGTGAGATGGAAGGAACTTCTCTTTGAGTTTTTCTTTCATTTTCCTCCAAGTTTAATCTTCCCCTTCCCTTTCTTGGCCCTCTTAGATAAAACATTAGCCCACCAAGTAGAAGCATACTTTCTAAGTTTAAGGGCAACTAGTTTTACCTTCTTTTCATCCGGGATGTCCTTGTAGTCAAACACCCTCTCCACGATTTGTAGCCAATCCAAGAACTCGTCCGGATCAAGCTTGCCTTCAAACTCGGGGATGTCAACTTTGAAGTCGTTGAATCCACCTCCTTGATGCCTTTCTTGTCTCCTTGATCCTCTACTAGCTCTTCCTGGTGACCCAAAAGGGTTGAAATCCGAATCACTTTCACCCGGGTCACTAGATTCACTTGGAATAGGTGAATCCCTCAAGTTGTCTCTCCTTTCCTTCATGAGCCTTTGGAGTTGAGTTTGCAAGTACTTGACTCTAGCTTCCATTTCGGCCTTTTCTCTTAAGGCTTGTTCGGCCACTTGCTCGGGTGTTTGGCTAGAAGACATGATATGTGGGCTTTGTGGAAGAGAAACACGAGATTTGGCTGAGAATGGGGTGGCACCGTCGTGCCGTGGGACACGGGCTTCCCGTGCCAAGTTACTGCCGTGACAAAAGTGCAGAAAAGAGGTGGCACGGTCGTGCCTTAAAGCACGGGTAGGCCGTGCCACAATTCTGTCCCGTGCAGATAGAGAAAGGATGTTTTGTGGTTTGTGTTTGAGAAATGTGTTTGGGTGGAAGCTTGGCCAGGAGGGTAGCCTAAGCTCTGATACCAAGATGATGTATGTTAACCATGGGAATGTCAAAGATGAGAATGTATGATGGGGAAGATTGAAAACAAGGACAAGAAAAAACCGAAAAGAACAATGAGCTCACCCGGTCTTGATGGATAGTGTGCAACTCTCTTGTCTAAGATAAGCCAAAGGCGCCACTTAGAGGAGAAGTTGGGCTATTCCTTCTTCACTTATGGATACAGAATATCACCACCATAAGCAAGAGAAAGGAACCTAGAAGATCATCACTTGAACTAGCCAATTCAAGCTAAAGCAACTAGGAGTTTCAATGGAGAGTAAAACACTCAGATTTCATTGCATGATATTCAAAGCTGCCTTTCTTACATTCCTAAAGGTC
>JAKOGI010002082.1:0-77500 GCA_029747015.1 Carnegiea gigantea
CCTCGATGATCAAACTGTTGACGTCCAAAGAAAACGTTACTATATTTTCGCCTAACATCCCCTGAAGGCTGGATTACCTATGTGCAAAATTTCTTATTTTTGTGTTCAAAATATCGCGTCAGTCCTTTTTTTCAAATTTTGAAAATTTAAATGATCAAGAGAAAATCAAATCATATCATCGTAAAATAGCAGACGTAAACTAAACCAATATACGCAGTCCTACAATACCCTAACAAATAAAAGAAGGCTCGATCTCTAAAATTTATGAAATGATATGTAACATCACGGTTCATTTATCCAATGATTCAAATTTTAAACTACTTATTGAATTTATTATATATGGTGGAATGAATTTATCACAAATGAAAAAAAAAAAAAAAAATTACAGTGTCCTCTCCAAAATGAAGACCCAAAAATAAAGTACTACTGTTACATAGTCGATCGGCATGCTTGGATGATGAGATAGGTTTGACTGCATATGCAAGTACCCTGTGTTTTCTTATAAGGTAATGCTGAGAATATTAATCATAATTAGCCCATAATTCTTATAATATAAGATTTAGAGTGTGACCATTGGGGTCGTTGGTTGGACTTAGATCCCTCCTTGGCATCGTCTGAGGAGAGAGAAAAAGCTACGTGTCGCTTTGAAGATTGATTCTTTTCCCCCTGTGATGAAGATAAACATGTTGTGGCCAACAACATTAATTAATTTCTGGTATTTATCATTCACCCTAATTAAGCTGAGAAAAATTCAAACAAATTAAATATTTGGACAATAATTTCATAGCCGGACCCTGTCTGGATTATGAATTGGATATTTTGGACAGATCTGAACCCACGTCTGAATGTTCGATGTTCGAACCCAATTGTCCGAATTTATGATATGATTTTTGGACATTGTAACTGAAGTTTTATACGATCGAACCTGAACCCGATTTTTCAACATCTAAACCCGGTTGTTTGATGTGGTTTTTATAACATTTTCTAGAGAATTTGGACCAAAATTACACATAAATCTAGTTGTCTGATGTCCGAATCCTGTTGTCCGATTGTCCGAATTTGTCTGAACCCGAAATGATTCAAAAATCCGGACAATCCGAACCCGATCCGGATTTAAATTCGAGCATGACCGATTGTCTGAATTCCATTTGCCTTTGAAGAATCAGCAATTAGCTATTAAGATTTTGGGAGCTGTTGTTGCTAAAAATTAGCCGCACTTTAAGGCCTTCAAGGTGGACTCCAAGGGCTTGAAGACCAGCTGAAGATTTTCTTTTCCTTTTTGAATGTAACGGCTACTTTAATTCCATTTGCTATAAAAAGTGGAGGTCCTTGCAGCTGAAAGCGACACAAGACAGAGAGCACAAGCAATTGCCATACTCAATACTCACTTGCATACCTTGAGCTTTACTTTGTTTTACATTTATTTAAGTTTCAAGTTGTAAGTAGGGTGGGATTATAAAGTTGAAGGGTCAGTTCTAGCATACCTAGTTGACGGTGTTAACTTGTGTCATGGAACTTACAGTAGGTATACTCTAGAGTTGTAATTATTCATCCTAATAAAATTAGGTTAATGCTAGAGTTAGAAAACTCTAAGTGGGGATTAAGCCTTTTGAGGCCCAATCTTGTTAACAAATACCTGTGTCTTGTCTAATTTTATCTTTCCACTCCTTATTTCAATTATTTTGCTTCAGGTGATCACCACCCTATTTACCCCCTCTATGGCAAGCAACAGCGTATTGTGAATAGACCGAAGGGTAAACCCAATCCAAGAGGGTTGCTTTATACGTACTTTTAATCTACTATAGCTTCCCTCATCCTCCCTTAAATCGACATCAACAAACCTCCAAATTTTTGTGCCCATTTTAACACAGTTCATCTTATTTTACGTGTTGAGAGGGGACATCAACAGTAACACACAAGGATGACACAGAGAAATTGAAATCACCAATTGACACAGTTCAAGTAGTTAGTTTAAGTGATTTGACATTTATTCTTCTCAAATAAGGTCTCGGGTTCAATGATAAATATCTCCACAAGGAAAAGATGCCATTGCTAGCTGTATAACTGTTTGTTGATAGGGAAACTTTTAAAGTATATTACTAGTTAATGATAGGGGCCCTTATAAAGTAGAGGGGTCATTAATTATTGATGTGCTAGGCATTAAGCAAGGTTTTAGCTAGTTTGATCAAAGTTCGACAAGCAGTCCAAACCCTTATATATAAATTAAAGTGTATTTAGGTAATGAATTTCCAAGTAGTCTTCAAATACATGTTGCCATCATGCATAGCAATTACGGGCCGACTAATACAATCTTTAACTTGCGTACGTGCAATAAAGGTTGATTTATTTGATTTCCATCCTACTTTTTCTCCCTTTTCTTTTCTTTTCTCGGCCTTTCTTTTCTCCTTTTTCCTACGTTCTACAACCATCGGTCAATCACAACCACTTTTGCTTGTTAGACCACTCTGAACACACTGATAAAATTGATAACAAGTTTTACTAACGCGAGAGAGGATATTCAAATCGACCAGTCTAAACATACTGATAAAATTGATACCGAATTTTACTAATATAATGCGGCGTAATTAAATGAAAGATGTGATCACCTTAGAAGTAGGGGTTTTGAATGACAAAAAATGAAAAGACCTAATCACAATATATCTGTATATTTTTAGTATACTTTTTATTAATAGAAATAGATTATATTCAAATTTTAAGAGTAATGCATAGACTAGATTTAATTATTAATGTTCAAAGGTAGTTGGTTTAGGGATACCAACCAGTATAGCTAAAAAAATCCAAATCAAACATGTAGTTAACAATTCTGTCTAAGCCGGTTAGGATAGTCAAATTTAGCAGCATTATCTATGGGTATAGAAATGTTGTTCTTAGCAAAAACTTTTTTATCGTCTATAATTCATTTTTTTGGGGGGGGGGAGGTATTGAAGAATGACCTTTCACTTGTTCATATGGCAAACAACATAATAGATAGATAGACGAAATTTTATATCAACTTCTTTCTTAGTCATTAAAGAAAAATTCTTATATGCCCTTACGAAAATGTGCTCTCATTTGTTACGTGTATATATATATATATATATATATATATATTCTTAGATGTATTTGTCATATAAACTACTATAATACATTTTTCTTAATCATTAAATACTTGAAAAACAATCCAAAGAGCTTGAATATATATATATATATATAGAGTATGAAGGAGATATTTGCTCTATATTTTTACTGTCTTATACCATGGGATCAAAACACCTTAAAACGATTTTTTAGACACGTTCCTTAAAATATTAACTATGACAATTGCATTGTGTATTTATAAAAGACATATATTAATTGTTTAAAAGGTAAGTTAATGTGATTAAAAGGTCTCCATATTATAAAATCATCTCTCATAAAAATTAGTGATGATTATTAAATGTGAAACAATAATTCAAATACACTAACTACACTAACACGATGTAGCGTGATTATGATCATATGAAAAATGTCACCGTGAAAATAAAAGTGTTTTAAAGATAAAAATTAAACGAATCAATCATATTAAATCATTATATTTTTCGTATATTTTGTCGGTGTAAATATAATTTGTCAGTGGGAAAACAATTTTACAAAATTTTCTCCTTAAGCATGATACCACAGTGAACCTCACGTTTTAAGCCTGATATTATTAAAATCCCAAAAAGGAAAAAGATTTCAACAAATAGGCTCTTTTTTTTTTTCCTCCCCTTTTTCAGCTCAAATTTAATACTATTTTGGACTATTAGTCATTTTCTCTCTCTAAATTTCTACGTTCTACTTTCAACCTTGTAGGGTCTTTCCATTGTTTTCAACTTTCCTTTAGGCGCCGTTTGGTTGGATCCCTCAAAATCCTATCCTTGCTTAATTCCTTTGACTTGCTTCTCTCCCCTTTGTCTTCTTGCTGTGTCTCTCCATCAAATTTCCAACAGGAGGATGGCTACAGCTATCTAAGGCTGGGGGGAAAAAAAATCATCTGAACCAATTATTTAAATTTGTCTAATTCAGATAAATCGGATACAGTTATAAATTTTTTGGTCTAAGTATATATACAATTTGGACAATTAATTATGTTCAAATTGAAAACTTGACTGGACTTGGATCCGAACAATCGAGTTTGAGTTGTTCAAATTATGTGAACCAACTCGGATTGAGGCAAATTTGAGTAATCGGATAATTGGATTTAGATATTGGACAACTCAAATTAGGTATAATTTGGTGCAACATTTCCAAACATATATTTTAACCATTTAACAACTAAAAAAAAGAAGAAATCCCTTAGCCCTTATAAACCGTTACCAATCAAACCATATATTGTGATTGACATTGGTGTCTACTCTAATTTTTTTTTGGTCCATGGGAGTCACAAAGGGCAATAAAATATAATACAGCTGAAAATGGGAAAATCGAACCTAGTAGCTAATGCACTCAGGTACCTCAGTCTTCACCACTAGGGTAAAGGAAAGTAAAAAGTTTACACGCATTGAAGTGACTTCCAAAATTAGTTTCTTTTAAAAAAAAAAAAAAGCTATATCACAATATTAAAAGTATAAACTAGTTTAATTTTTATGTGCCAAATTTTAAGGTTTAATTGTATTTTTTCCTAAACTCCAAAGAGGATGTTGTGAGTAAAAGGAATATATAAATAACCAAATCAAGTTAGCATATTATAAAACAAATTATCAAAATAGTACTGCAAAATTATCCCTTAATTATAAAATAGAAGATGTTGATTATGTATATAAGATAGTGAATTACTCAACATAGCTTGAAGGTAGGTTCCTCTTAGGTTTGTCAGGATAAGCATGCATTATATGTTAATTAATCTTCACAAGGAATCTTATTTTAAGTTATATGTACTTTGTTAACCAATTAAAGTCAACTAATTAATGGTGATAAGATTTAACACAAAATCTCTAAATTAAATATTATTGAATCTTAATACGTTTCTTTATGAAGCTTGTTAATTAGGTCAAAACTTTAGGTATACTAGAGATTTTAGTTTGTATTTTTTGACTGTGTTTAATTAATCGACCTAACTATGAGCTGTAGGAATACGAAAAAATAAAATAACAAGAAAATGATTTCACCTTCAAAATTTTATTGATTTGGGTCATTTTAGAGTGGTCAATTTTATCAAGCCACATCATTTTTTCATCATATATCATATCATATCATATACCGTAGTTTTTTGTTTTTTTTAAATCCTGAATTTTTCATTTTACTGAAGTTGAGCTACTATTAGTCCAATAAGGGGTACAGCTCTCTCATTACATATTTCTTCATTCACAAGACTCGAACTTGAGATTTTGCTTAAGAATAACAAATACTAAACTATTTAAACCAATCTATGCTGGTATATCATCCCCAGACCCCGCGAAAGCGGGACCCATACTGGGAGTTGTTGTTGTTGTTGTTGTGCTGGTATATCATATACCCTAGTTAATTAATTATACCAATTTCTGGTGTGTACGTGTGATGTTGAAGTTTCTTGGGTGGAAGACTCGATGGCTAGTCGTGGTAAGAAAAACAAGGTATGTCACGTGTGGACAGAAAAGCAAAAAAATGGATAGAATTCAATAAGAGGACGTCAAACACTTGAAATTGGTGGCCATGCATTGAAGATAAGTGAACGTAAACCAATTTGGCTTCCAATCAAAACTAGGGTTGACAAAGAAAAATCTAAATTTGGGTTTGATGGCTATAGTAGTTGATGTAATCTTCATAATTTTGTTGAATTTTTAAAATTGAAATATGGTTTATTTTGAATTGCATGAGTCGCAAAATTTTATTTAAAAATGGATTATTAGATTCAAAAAAAGATAATAAAAAGGGGTTATAACGAGGATGAACATACATGGCGACAATATCAAGAACTTTAGTAATGGATGTAGGATCAAAACGCATTCTGCAATATTTCATTTTAAAAAAATATATATGTCACGGTTGATGTCCATGCTTTATAGAATGTTAGTGTGTCCTTTAGTTTTGAAAGATCCAATTTATGTGTTGGCAAATGAAAAAAACCTTAAAAAAGACTATTTAAATATGAGGTCCTCTAAATTATGGTAATAAGACAACAATAATAAAGCTATTTTCTATTTTGTGGAATTATGCTAATATGATCACTACAACAATGCTAGTTTTTAATTTGTTTTCATTCACAAGTATAACCAATAAAATATTTAGAATATTATCTTGTGTATTTTGGAGTCACAAATATTATGATTCTCTTACTAGAAAAAAACTCTCTACTTTTCACTGGAGTGATTAATAGAGGTGTTTTCTTTTTAAAATAGAAAAATTGAGATAATCTCTCTTAGTAAAACTCTAATAATGCAAATTGGAGACGTCTAAGAGTTACAAGTTACAATGACCTAAATCCATAGAATGACCCCCAAACAAGTTACTAGTATCACAAGAAGCCAATCTAAAGGACCTAAATTGCGTGCTATAAAAGGAAAACTATATATTTGGCAAAATTAAATTGGTAGCTTCTGATTGGTCAAGCCCTAAGGGTGTGTGGTCTTTCTTTCTTTCAAAGCCTCTATCATACACCCGAGAGTATGTACTCTCAAAAATCACATAATTAAAACATGTATTAATAATCACTCATATGACAGATACACTTTGAAAAATGTATATGTGTTTGGTAATGAGAGTACATGCTCTCGGGAGTATGTAATAATTTGCCTCCTTTGATTTAATTCAATTTACAAGATTTGGGGCTGAACTTTGTTTGAGAATTGAGAATATTAATTGCTACATGAATGGAGGCTTTTGATAGTCATATGATGACCTTCTTCAAATTGTCTATGAACAAAAATAATTCATGTGTGTTCATATTTGATATCAGCATGGGATAAAAATAGTGTTACAAGGAAATAGTAACGTTTAGTAGATTTGAAGTTAGATTTTTTGGAGCGATATTTTCTAACATTTAGAATTGTATTTTTTTTTTTTTTGGGTGTCAGATTTGCATTATAGATATCGAATGAATTGTTATTGTTTAATGACATTTATCCCTTTTGTTGCAGAAGGGGGGGGGGGAGTAGCCATTTAGCTGATTTGACTCTAATTTGGAATCTTTGCTCAGTATGCGTAAATTAGTTGGTGAAATTTCTTTTGCTTCTTTAGTTTTTGATTCTTCACGTCCTGAGAGTGAAGAAGGTTATTGTTGGTTCATAAGGAATACTGAAACCCTCCCATCTAAATTATTTGTCCATTCATTCAACTAAAACCTATTAAGATATAGTATATTATAAGCTTATTCTTTCCATATGTGAAGTACATATTAAACACTTCAAAACTTTGTAAATGTCATAAGCATGGGTAAAATCTACATATGTAACAGTAATTAAAGTAATATTGTAATTATCATTTATTTTTGACACAACCCCAGATACATAAGCGTTTTCAATCTTTACACAGTCTAACTGTTAGCATTCAACATGAAGGAGCTACATATACAAATGTTAAGATCGATATGTTTAATCTTAAGATAAAATTATTTTTCCTCTTCAAAAACAAATGATGAGTAATCTTTCCTTTCACAATAATAATTCCAATCACTCAACTTGTATAATTTTCTTACAAACTAATTTATTTCATTATTTAATTTAATTGAAATAATTAAAATGAAGAAGCAATTCAACAACTGCCCTAGTAAATAGATGGGGGGCATGTTCAAGTGGACTTGATTGATCAATTAAGGTCCAAGCAAAGGACTCGGTCCCAACCCCCCCCCCCCCCAAAAAAAACCAAAAAAAAAAAAAAGAAACAAAGGAAAAAGGGGGAATAAATTACAAAAAAAAAGAGTCAACATTCTGCAGCTCAGCCTCGCCCTTTGTCTTCAAAAATCAAACTCTGATGCTTTGATACCAAACGTGGTCCTTCTCTCTCTCTCTCTCTCTCTCTCTCTTTCTCAGGCATTCCCTGCACTGCACCTCCTCTCTGTGGGCCCAGTCAACTCTTCAGCATATATCAGCTCTGGCTGTTTTTTTTATTGTTTAAATAATAAAAAAGATTTGCTTTAATTTCCAACATATTGTAATATTTATACATTTTGTTTTCTATTTTTAGAGTAAACACACAATTAATTTAGCTTTATTTTTCTCAAAAATTTAAAACAATAACAACAATTTTTACCGTGGGTTCCACTTTTACAAGGTCAAAAAAGATCAAAATATAGATAGTTTTATCTCTACAAGTATGACTGCCCGTAAAAAAATGTCAACTAAACATTAATCATGCCTTTGGTTACTTGGACAAATTCATGCCGAATATCGCAAATGTTATATAAGAAGTATTCAATAAAAAAATTTATATATATGCATGCATGAATGCATCATGATGATGTAATAGTTTTCGATAAATTACTAGCTAATCAACATAGATGTTTGTTTCATGAATTTTTGTGTGAGATAGATATGTAACGAACTTTTTGTAAGATTTATAGAATCAAGACCGTACTGCACTCAATTATAAAGTGTATTATGTCTACTATTATATCAAACTTTTTATTAACTAAGACATGAAATACAACAATTTGTAATTATATATATATATATATATATATATATATATATATATATGCGCTCTTATGTGAGTCTCTTGTGATCGATTTTTATACCTACAGAAGTGTTTTTGAGTATAATATTATTTATATTTAAATTTTCTCGAATTTCATGAAAAAATATAGATTAAAAATTATTATTGTTATTGCACACTCATCAGGTTTATCAGAAAAAAATGTGAAGTCCACAATAATAAACATTAAATATTGAATAATTAACCTAGCTAGAGAGGCTTGGGGGGTGCGTGAAGGTGATTGCGGTAAGGGCGCGTTTGGGTGAGGGTAGAAAAACGAGAAGAAATCGCCGCAACCCACGGGACGGTGATGTTTGTTTGAAGAAAGAACGAGTCAACCTCCTTTTTGACGAAATGTAGACGAAACTTCTCTCTCTTCTTTCTCTCTCTTACGCACCATCTGACGTCCACTTTTTTTCCCCCTTCAATTTCCTCCTACTGTTATTTTTTTCTGCTTTTTTAAATTTTTATTTTAATTTTCCTTCAAAATTCGAAGGAAAAAAAGAAAAAGAAAAAAGAAAAAAGAGGGGAGAATTTGGTCCAAGGTCCAAGTCCAAGCCCTTTTTATAGGCGTTCTCTTTGTTCAGTTAAAGACTTCAGAGACTTCCAACGTCTTCTCCTTCTTCTCCTCTTCTCTCTCTCTTTCTCTCTCTCTCTCTCTCTCCATTTTGTTTTCTATATTTCCGATCACATCATATCATATCATATCAAGATCACATCAAAATCAGGAGCTGATTGTGGATTTTGATGAACGGTGGAGGATGGGCTTCATCACTTGCTCTTCAATCTGATCATCATCATCATCATCATCATCAAAGAAATCGTACTTCTTTCTTAGGCAAAACAAACACTACTACTCCTACTACTACAAGAATCAGGATGAGCAATAATAAGATGTTCCCGGGCGTAGAATTCCCAGTGAACCTCAATCTCAGAGGGGATCATGATCATGATCATGATCACAAACATGAGGGTGAGGATCATGACGATCGTAAAGTGGCGGTTGCTGAAGTAGATTTCTTCTCTGATCATCATCAGAAGAATAATAATAATAAGAGCAGTTTGGTCAGTAATAATGGCCGTGTGATCAAGGAAGAGAATTCTCCTCGTGATCATAATCGTGCTCCTGCTACACCTGATCATGCCTCCACCAGACCTCACCTAGATGTTAATGTAAGTTCTCTTTTTTTTTTCTTTTTCTTTTTTTTTGGGCCTTTTTTTGGGGGTCTGTTCTCTGTGTTCATCATTAATTATGATCACTGCTTTCAGATTCTCATCAGCCTGAATTTCATACCATATCTTTTTAAAAAAATAAATACTAGCTGGCATAATCAACACCGTATCATTTTTTTCCTATTTTTAAATTATTTTTTTGGGATTTTCAAAAAAATTACCAATTGTTTCTGAAAATATTGGAAATATTTATATGTTGTATGTTTGAGATTTGCGTTTCTATTGTCTATATTTATGAGATGAATACCAGCACAAATTAGTTTAAATAGTTTGACATTTATTTTATTTTAGTAAGGTCTCGAATTCAAATCTTATAAATGAAATTCGATTACAGTGAAATGAAAGATCCAAGACCAAAAAAGCAAAGAAAAGAATAAAAAAATTATTATTATTATTTTTTTCTGTAACTTGAGCTTGATTAAATTGTTACTCTTAGGTATCAATACTTTTATATTGTAAAAGTTTACATAGATAAATATCAGTTTGTTTAATTGATAAAGTATATAAATTTAACAATATTTAGAGTTCAAATCTATCCTGCTAGTTATTAATTTTTCTGCCTCCTTTCGCACTACCTAATTTAAAAAAATATTACTGTACCCTCGTTTTAAAAATTATTAATTTTGCCACAATAAGTATTTAACTTGTACAAGTAATTCAGGCAAAGGTTTAATTTTTAAATATATATCTGTATATGGAAAAATATATAAATTTAGAAAAATTTATGTGAAATAAAATTCTCTAGATTGAATGCATAAGAAATGAACAATTCATTAAAGTGCATTAATTTTTTTTTCTTTTTTTTTTTTTGACTAATACACAGACTGGTCTACATCTCCTCACAACTAATACGGGAAGCGATCAATCTACTATAGATGATGGTACTTCTTCGGATGCAGAAGATAAACGAGCTAAAAATGAGGTAATTAATTTATAAAATAATTTACTACAAATATGAAAAATTAATCTGTTAAGTTAATAGCAACATATTTTAATAAATTTCATTAATAATTAGTAGTAAAAATTTAGCTTGATTAACTTGGTTTTATTGATATGATCAGCTTCTAGTGCTTCAAGCCGAGCTCGAAAGGATGAATGCTGAAAATCAAAAATTGAAGACCATGTTATCTCAAATAAGCCAGAATTATAGCACTCTTCAAATGCACCTCGTTCCATTGATGCAGCAGCAACAACGACAACAAAAGAGTATGCAAAATGAGGTAAGCAATGTGCCAAAGTCTTATATATCTACAATTCGTATGTGATGTACGTATTTGTGCTGGTCGCATTACCTGTTCGTTCGTGTTATTAATTGACACAAATGTGTTACATGTAGGGAATGCAAGGAAAGGGGGATCAAGATAATAAGCAAATAGTGCCCCGCCAATTCTTAGATTTAGGTCCAAGTGAGAACAACGAGTCGATGGATGGAATGACATCTCAAACCCTTTCAGAGGAGGAGAGAACCCTAGATCGCTCGGGCTCTCCTAGGAAGAGAATAAGGGAGGATAGTCCTGAAGACTCGGACCCTCAAGGATGGGTTTCCAATAAGGCACCCAAGTTGGGTGCCTCTAATATGGGCGCCCCTAACAAGGGCACTAGCCCCCCAGCTGAACAAGCACCCGCTGAGCTAGCCACAATGAGGAAGGCTCGTGTCTCGGTTCGAGCTCGATCCGACGCACCTATGGTTAGTCCAAATTAGTTTATACATTGATCTAGGGTACTTAATGTATGCAGAGAGATAATTAGAGGACTGATTATATTGTTGTTTTGATTGAATGTAGATAAGTGATGGATGTCAATGGAGAAAATATGGACAAAAGATGGCAAAGGGGAATCCTTGCCCTAGAGCTTATTATCGGTGCACGATGGCTATTGGTTGTCCGGTTCGCAAACAAGTATGTATTGGCCAAACAGATAGTTTTGGTACGTACTTGTTGGACTGCACATGTTAACTAATGACTAATAGTTTTGGTACGTATTTGTTCTTGCAGGTTCAAAGATGTGCGGAGGACAGGTCAATACTGATCACAACCTACGAAGGCAACCACAATCATCCACTGCCACCGGCAGCCATGGCAATGGCCTCAACAACCTCCGCGGCAGCAAGCATGCTCCTATCGGGCTCGATGCCTAGTGGGGACGGGCTCATGAACACAAACTTTCTCGCTAGGACCATCCTCCCATGCTCATCAAGCCTGGCCACAATCTCAGCCTCAGCCCCCTTCCCAACTGTGACCCTAGACCTAACCCACTCACCCAACCCTCTCCAAATCCAAAGGCCATCAGTGCTGCACCAACCAGCCACCCACTTCCAAGTCCCCTTCCCCCAACCCCAACCCACCGCCGGTCAAGTGCCGATCCCTCCCAACTTTATCAACTCAATGCCTCAAATATTTGGGCAAACCCTATTTGCCAACAATATGAACCAATCCAAATTCTCTGGGTTACAAACTTCATCCTCTCAAGGCCTTGATGCTATGTTACATGTTGGCGGGACCGGATTCCCCAACACCTTGAGCGCCGCCACCGCCGCCATTGCCTCCGATCCCAACTTCACGGCAGCCCTCGCGGCCGCCATCTCGTCGATCATTGGTGCGGTCCGCCCTGGGGAAAACAATAATGCCAATAATTCTTCAGGTGGTGCAAATACTACTAGTGGTGATAACAACAAGGGTAATAATGTGAATTCTAGTAGTGGCATGCAACAACAATAAAAAGGCACATATCATGCATCATTGTTTGATAGCTTCCCACTCTGCTTAATTTCTGCTTGATTTCAAATTTTTATGTTTTATTTTTTTTCTTTTTTGGGTTAGGATGTTGGTAGGAAGCACAAGAATGAGATAGATACACTTGTTCATATTTTTCTTTTTTTTTTTTTTGTTTTTTGAGTTTTTGGGGAGACTTACACAGAAAACACGTCTTCATTCTTTGATGTTGTTATTGTTTTGTTTTTGAATAATTTGATGGGAATGTTGGTAAATAGCTTATGGTGTAAACTCT
Organism: Carnegiea gigantea; assembly: GCA_029747015.1. Classification (NCBI taxonomy): domain Eukaryota; kingdom Viridiplantae; phylum Streptophyta; class Magnoliopsida; order Caryophyllales; family Cactaceae; genus Carnegiea; species Carnegiea gigantea. The sequence continues at coordinate 12,865 of JAKOGI010002082.1, forward strand.
TGATGAGCTATTGTAATTTTCAGCGAATCAAATTATAATTATTGCTTCGATTATATTGTATTAATGCACTAGTTATGTAACAAATTAAATTGTGATCACAATTCACAGAGCCCTTTTCTTGATTTTTGGCAATTGCCTTAACATAAATATAGTTGTCCGACCTGTACATTCAAACAAAACCCTGAATGATTAAACATGTAATACATTAAAAATGAAAAACCTTGTACATATATTATACTCTTACTATAGGTGTCAGTTAGTTTAATTGGTAAAATTTGTAGGAGCTATTATCAAAGGCATGAATTCAAATTTGTCTATCTCAATCATTTCGCCTCATTCGCATGTTGGTTCTTATTTATGATTATAACTACTTAAAATGTATATATATCGAAATAATTTTTTATAACTTACAGTTGAACCATATAAGTGTTAAAAAACAAGCCTAAATACAATAGATTTTAGGTTTAACTTCCTCCGTCAACTATGTTATACTTGTCGTCTTTGGTCTCATCCAAAAAATTAAAATAAAAGAAGAGCACACATACAATTACTACCAAAGCACACATACAATTACTACCAAAATTCTTACTATGATATCTTTCCAAGAATATCTTTCTGTGTGAGTAGATCTGCCAAAACTGAATCAAGACCCAAAATCCAAACCGATCGATCGGGATCCATACCTGACCGGACATTCGAAATATACTCATCTGAAAGTGAACTCAAAAACCTGAATTGACTCGAATCAAACTATACTCGACCCGAAATATTGTACAAAATTGCTTATTTTTGCATAACAAGCGTATTGGATCAGAAATTGATTGACTTGAAATCGATCCCAACTGAAGTTCATCTTAACCAAACCGAACTGATCCAAAATATCACTTAACCAAAATATAACCTGATCCAATTTATGCCGACGTAGTATCCGAACCGAATTAGAGCGTGTTCGGCAACAGCGTTTTGGATAGCGTGTGACATTTTGACTAATTCAATACACTCATCACGTAATTTTTAGTGTTCGGTAACCTAGTATTTTGACTAGCATTTTAAGTAGCGTTTAGCGTTTTAACTAGCGTTTTTGAAAAGCTAATAGTATTAACGTTTTACATTCAAAAGTAGCGTTTCATATTTTTTTACCAAAATTACCCTTTGGAAATTTTATCTTTGAAAATTATCTATATTCTTTTATGTCAATTTACATTAATCAGCTAATCATATAGCTGAATTTACTAAACACATTTTATTCAACTACTTTTCTAAATCGCTATCCGCTAACAGCTAAATTAAAAACGCTATCTGCTATCTAAACAGCTATCCACTACTTAAATTGCTATCTACTACTTGAATCGCTAATTTTGCCGAGCAGGGCTTTGGTCATTTACCATGTCTACGTGTGAGTGGTTCCGATTATCTTGAAGACCAAAGAAGAAAGGCAGTAGACGTCGGGAAGAAGAGAAAAAAATATAAATATATCCCCAAAAAAACAAAGAAAGAAAAGAAAGGAAAAGGCGAGAAAAAGGCCAAGTCAAAGCCTTGTACTATTCTTCACTGTCGAGGTCAACAGTTTCGGCTAATACGGTTTTGACACGTATCATTGAAGGAGGTTTCGTGGTAATTACCCTTTTTTAAGTAATTCCTACAAAATGACAAAATAAAGACTGAAAAATGTCAAAGATGTTGGCAATTAAAATTCAATAATTGTAGGGTCAGTAGTTTTCGTGATGGTGTCAATTTATTAAATTTTTCGTATTATTATTAAATTAATTATTATTTATTTTTGCTTGATTTGGTGGTTTTGTTTTATTTTATTTTATCTTATTTTATTTTAATTGGAGGAAGTAGGAAATAAATGGGATTGTTGACTTTCCGTGCAAAAAATTGACGTCAACTAATACCTGCCCAGCCTAATCAATGTTGTGAGATAAGTTTTTAAAAAAAGGGCCATTAAATTTGAGGTAGAAAAAACAATGACAAAAAATAAAATAAATTAATATGGAGAGAGAACATGTAAAAGAGTGGTGGATAATTGATTAGACCTGATAAATGAGTTATTCAATTCGAGTACGAGTTTACATTTGGATCGGATCATATTTCGAATTAAGTGATATTGTGGGTCGGTTTGGTTTGGGTCAGGTAAGCTTTAGTTTAGATAGATTTCGATTCAACTGATTTTGGATCCAATATGCTTGCCATACAAAAATGAGCAATTTTGTAGAAAATTTGAGTCGGGTATGATTCGATTTGGGGCAATTCGAATTTTGAATCCACTTTTTGGGTGAGCCTATTTTGAATATTGAATCGGGTATGAATCAGTTTTGCGAGGTTTACGATTGATTATTATGTTATGTATTTTATTTTATTTTATGTGTGAATCGAAGGCCAAACCGTACTTGATCAAACCGTACATTCATCTCCCCATGTCGTTTTTCTTCGTTCGGGTCAACATATGCACGTGGTTGCATGTGGACAGAGATTACTTCTTCTTCTTTTTCTCTCCTTTTAATTTTTAGTTGGAATTGATTTATTTAATTTTCGACCACCATTTCAAATGGAAATATTCAGGAAGATACGTATGATATGCAATGAAGTTTAAGATATGGACAAAATTGAGCTTGTGTCAGCTAATATAAGTATTTTAAGGGATTTGAAACTTATTCTTTTGTATTGAATATGATAATAATTAATTAATTAATGGCTTCAAAGATATGTTTGTTTTCCGTGGTAATTAAGAACAAGCGGTAAGTAGTAATAAGGCCCTATTCTTTTCATTGGTAAATTTAAATGTATAAACCTTAATTAACTTCAACTCACATCAATCCACTTCAACTCATTTTATCAACTTCAACAGAAAAAACACTCGCTTCAAATAACTTCAACCCGTATATCGGAGGAGCAATTAGCAAGTTGGAACGGGTGAGAACATATTAGAGCAGGTATGAGTAGATTTGACCAGCGTAAAATATATGCCTGAGTAAGTTTAAGCAAGTTGGAGTATATTTGAACATGTTTGAGCAACAATTCGCAGATTTGAACAGTTTGAAAATAGCTTTGTGAGTGAGTTAAAGCACGGTGAAACAGATTTGACAAACAGTTAGTATGTATGAGCAGATTTGAGCAAATTGAAGTAGGTTAAAGTAAATTGACTAGCTATTGGTAGGTTTAAGCAAATCGAAGCAAGTTAGAGTAAGTTGGCGCAAACTGTAAATTCAATGCGCTCGTAACGAATAGACCCTAAATGCATTATAATTGGTGAATCCTATAAAATTTGACAAATTAAAGGATAGTAATGGCAAAAGGCTCAATGACATCAAGTAGCTCGGATGAACTCGATCTCCTCTCGATTTCTAATTTTAGGAGGCATAAGCAATTTTCAAGTGAATGGGAAAATGTTTTTGCCAATACCAGAATTTTTGGGGGCTCCAGCCCTCCATTTGATAGCCTTACTATTCTAGTGCTGGATTTATATAGTCTGGTTGGGGTCATTTAGGTCATTATTAGGGTCATTGTAGGTCATCACCTTGTTGGATATTGTGAGACTTTATTGGTCTTGATCTTTTTGTAATATGAGTGATCAATTTATCGTTTATAGTTTCGTATGATTCTTACAACTCTTTATAATCTTAAAAATACCTAGTAATTATCTTCCGGCTTCTTAAAACTTCTTTTATCTTTTTATAACTTCATATATTTGTACAACTTACCACTACATTTTATCGTAAAAAAAAAAGAGACCATTATTGTACTGCTCTCTTCAACTTATCATAAGTACTTATCATTAACATTCAGCACTCATTAGCACTTATTTGTATTTCCTACTCACAATTTCAGTCCTGATAAATACTAATCAGTAATAAGTTACTTATGATAAGTTGAAAACAACAGACCCTATATGCATATCTCAATATTCATAGCTAGAATGAGACTGCAGTCTTATTTAGATTTTATTCTTAAGTACTATCCACACCTTTCTTTGATAAAATTGACCATGATTCGAATAGTATTCACAATGATACAGCTTAGATTACATATGATATTTGAATTGGGAGGGGGGGGTAGGATGAAGGTGCTAGCTAGATTGTGTGATTTTCCTAAGGTTATTTGTCCCTTTTCAAAAAATGGCAATTGGACATTAGCATTGAACTTTTCTTTAGGTTGATCATGGAATATCCAATTGTGTACGGATTATTGCATACCCAAGAGATTTTCAATTTTTGTCAAACTTTTGTTCCCATTTTTCTTTTGCCAACTACTTGGGTATGAAATATCCTAGAATCTTCACAGAGCTTGTACCATGTTGCTTACTCTTTTTCAACACGTTATTAAAAGTTTTCCATGTGTATGCTTTATTAAACTTGGAGCATTTCCAGTAGTGAACCAGTTTTTGGGCTAATCAGTGGAGGCCAATCTCTGTCACATCAGCGTGTAAGCCAATATTTTTGGCTCACAAGCCTCCCTCTCTCCGATTCAAGCTCACCACTTTGGATTATCAAATAAAATAATACCTATGGACTCATTTTATAACACACAACTTTATTTTTAGAATAAAAAACAAAAAACTAATTAAAAGTATTTAGAAAAATAAAAAAAGAAAAAAAGGCTCGCCAACCGGCTCATGGCGTCGAGCCTCCCCCCGAGCCGCGAGACGTGAGCCAACCAGTGCAGCTTTTCCCCCGCCTCACCCCCTTTCACTCTTCTCCTTTTTGCCTCATGGGTCATGCGCTAGCTGGAGATGGTTTTATCATAAGTACTTAATATTAGCATTTAACACTAATCATCATTCATCAGCGTCTATCAGCACATGTCCGCACTCTTGAATCTTACTAGTACTGATCATCATTCATCAACACTAATTAACATATTGATAAGTTAAAAATAATATACCCTTAATTGTAGCAAACTTAATTAATTCCCATTTTAATTTGATTTCCTTACTCATGAATCATGTCCCAACCATTATTTTCTCATTTTCATGACTTGGTTGTATTTATAATAATCGATTAACAATTCATATATATATATATATATATATATATATATATATATATATATATGATGTGATCGTAGTGAAGGTGATATAATTTCTTTTTCAATATATATATATATATATATATATATATATATATATATAAAACTTGTTTTATGGAATATTCAAGAGAATAAATGTGTACGGATTGTTTGCACCGTAAGACTACATACGGGCTTCCAACTCTTCACGTACATGGAGTACGAAAGTGCTGGCTTATGACAAGAGACTTGTACTTTCACGTCCTCCGTTTATCTATAGTCTATACATGCCAATTCCACTTAGACCTTTCCCTAATTGCTTGGCCGTATATGATCCTTTCATATATGTATATTTCATATATGTATCTTTAACATCACCCCGATTTTTACTTGTTATGTAATATTTGATTAGATGCAATCAACCTTGTAATGTAAACAAATTTGTAATTGCGTTTTCATTACTTTATTTGGTTGTATGAGAGTGTAGTAATAAAAGAACTATCTTGTAATTATAATTACTACAAACTAAGTGATTAATCAATTATACATGTTGAAGCAGTTCTCTCATGGATTTCGGTCTTTCAAATATAATCTTTTTTGTTGGAAGAGTATCTCACCCAAGAGGGTTACGCTAGATCAACAGATTAACATCAGTGAAGAAATCGTAACAGGTATGTGGATGTCATCTCCGATCCAGGCTGTATCAAGAAACATCAAAAATAGAAAAACGAACGATCAACGTATTTCAAGTTAGTATTTCTGACGTTAAAATATGATTTTGATATTAAAGATTGTATTTGTTTTAGTGACATATGCATTGTAAGTATCATATAACGTATTATGAATGATCAATGAATATTATTCCTTTCTCTTACCCCCCCAAAAATATTTATGTTAGATAAGAGACGGTGTGACCTGAAAATTAACAAGACAGAAGTAAAAGGACTTATCTTATAAGATATCTGAGGAAAATATTTTTTTCAATTGGAAACTTAGAAAAATGATACAAAATTAGTATTCTAGCATCTATATGATATACATGCAATGTTTTTGAGGTTTTTTTTTTTTTTTTCTGGGTTGTTGCCATTACAGTAGCACCTACTACTACCACCACCACCAATACTGTTACTAATACTACTACTACTACTAGCGGTGTGCAAAATTGGTTAACCGAAAATTGGTTAACCGTTTTTTCAGTTCAAAAAATTCCGAACCATAACTGAACCGAAAATTTCGGTTCGTCCAAAACTCGAACTGTAACCAAATCCAAAAAATTCGGTTAACCAGTTTGTTGGTTCGGTTAACCGATTTTTCAATTCGATTACCGGTTAACCGTTTACAAATAATAAAAAATGTATATTTTTTACATAAATTTTCATATTTAATATTTACATTTTTTTATAAAAATTAAACCTTGGTTACCATTTATAAATAATAAAAAAGTACACTTTCTTACCTTATTTTTTTTATTTTTTATGTGCAATTTTTTTAAAAATAAAATTATTTTCAATTCGGTTAACCACCGGTTAACTAAATTTTCAAATTGCCTGAGTTGTAACCAAACGGAAAACTGAATTTTTTTTGGTTCAGTTAACCGAACCATTTTTTTGAAAAAACTTGTTCAATTAACCGATTTTTCAGTTCAATTTTTTCGATTTTTCGGTTCGGTTTTTCGTTTCGGGTTTTTTTGTACATCCCTAACTACTACTGCTACTGCTATTACTAGTACTACTACTTCTCCTCCTCCTCCTACTACTACTACTAATAACAATAATAATAACAACAACAACTGATGCAAATAATAATAATAATGACAACAACAACAACAACAACAACGATAACGACGACGACGACAACAACAACAACAACAATAATAATAATAATAATAATAATAATAATAATAATAATAATGGTTGTGTTATGATGATATATTGAAGTCAAGATTGATTTATAATGCTTCACTATCATATTTAATTTAGTTGAAATGTTAAGTAGGTAATGGTAATCGAGTAACCTAAACCTAACTCATTTATGTTGAACAGATTAATGGGTGAATTTCAGGTCAATTCGCTTTAAAAAAATGACTACAAGTCAAGTTTTCAACTCCTATTATAAATGAGTTAGATTCAGGTCAAAGATTCAACCTATTTAAATTCAACAAGAACACAAACTCAACCTCACCTAACCTATGTGACAAACCCAGGTTTTTCTTATTATATAAGGCTCTTTTTGATTAGATATTGGGAAAAGAAACAAGTTGTCTTTGCCTTTATTTGTCGTATATCATACACCTGAAAGTACATGCTCTCAAAACACACGTCAATAAATAAATACTAAAAAAATATAATGTATGATAAAATACCAAAAGTATATACATAAATATAATGTGAGAGTACGTACTCTCGGGTGTACCTAATAATTTGTGTCTACCTTCTGATGTCAAAAAGGTGGACTAACCTGGCCGTCAAAAAAAAAAAAAAATACTAATAATAATAATAATAATAATAACAATAATAATAATAATAATAATAATAATAATAATGTACAATTTGGGCTTGTCGCTAGTGTACTATCATCGCAGACTATCTTTTTTAATTCTAAATACTTTTTCTAGACCAGTGTCTTCAACGGTGAAGGAGCCAGTCCACAAAGGGGCATCAGAGACTCGAGGCTTAGCCCACCTAAAAGCCCAGCCCACGATACATGTGACAATAGATACTGGGCTGTGCAAATACAAGGCCTCATATGCTTTAATGGGCCCTTTCATTTGGATCACAGAGTCTCATCAATGAATCCTAAACACCTCAAACTCAAAGCATACGAAATTTATCTCACCTGTCTCTTTTCTTTTTCTTTTTTTTTCTCTTTTTTTTTGGGGGGGTTGTAACTTTGTATAAACATAAAGACAATTAAGAGTCTTCTACTATGTGTATCCATGGTAGAAGCTGACTAGCTCATTCTGATGCTCTCATTCCTAGGCTCATAGGACACAAAATTTGACTTAATTTTGACCTAAGACAAGCTGGTTGGCTGCATGATTCCCTTGCCTAATACAAGGGCTCATATTCAATCACAGATTAGTGATTTAAAATAAATTCAAAGGGCTATGTATTCGATCATGAATGCATTTGATTTGGCCCGTGACATTTTGTATTTGAAAGTCACTCAAATCTAAAGCAAGTCAAACGTGAACTTGTTTTGACAAAACATGAATTAGTGTGGCTCAAACTCCACTCAAACAGTCTATTTTGCGTTTCTTATCGGCCTGTTAAATCATTCTTGGTAAGTGGACGGACTTTATATATGCACATACCTAATTTCACGACAAATGTTTTGATGCTTATTAGACTTATCAACAGTACAAACTTATCGTAATACTGATCCCCAAAGATACGAGACTTAAATACGGATACTTTATTAGATAAGTCCCGCACATCCAACTCATGTTGTTGGTTGCATATGACTACACTATACAAAAGCATATAACAACACATTACCCACATGAGTGTTCCTTGCACTCCACAGCCAGTTATGTCTAGCTTCCTTCTAATGATGGCATTTCTTCTACTTCAAGACAAACAACATAACATATTCACCATTAACCAACCGTATTTTATGTTTGCTTTTCAAGTGTGGATCTCTCTTTTTTTGGTGTTTGTTGTAATAGTTTATCTCCCCTACTCCACTGTTTTGTTGTCTGGCTTTATCCAATAGAGAAAGAAAAGCCCCAAAAAAAAAAAAAAAAAACGGTTAGCTTATTATATGGCTTTCTAATTTGGCAAAAGAGTGAAGCTCTCAAAGTCACCTTTTAGTATACTATGCTTCTATAAATGTTAACTAGAATAGTTTACGGTTCGCAGAATTTTTCGAAATTAGTAGCGTTAAAAATTTAGGCTCAAATGTTGTTTGCATCAATCGATGTTTGTATCTCATTGACATCAATAAAAGAGTTAAATTTTTTTTGGAAATAAACCAAGGATGAATCCATTAATTGAAAGTGACAACCATACTTTCTATAATAGATATGAAAATTTAAAAAAAAATAGCTAAAATTAAAAAATAAATCTTTTGATTAAAAAGACTGGTCGATACATTTCCGAACACTCAGCTTCTTCTTAATTGTTATTTCACGGTAGAATGCGTAACAAAGAGATTAGCAAAACTAAGGTCTTTCCCATCGAAAATATCCACATGCTACTATAGTCCAAATTTGATGAATTGATATCTATTAATTGTAAATCGGCATTGAGATCAATTAACAGCCAATCCCAAGCCGGCATAACGATATGGAACTAAACTGATATAAACGCTTCAAAAGTGAGACATGGCATCGCCTGTAAAGATGGTTTGAAATTTCTCACAAATCTCTATATATACAGCTCACTATTGAAAAATATAGAGACTTTTCATACATCCCAATTGAAAGTTTGAAACAAGCCTGAAGAGAGGGAGCCTTGCCCTCCACGCTAATTAACATCTCTAATCATGGGAAATTACATATGTATTTATCTGAGGCATTCCAGTTGTATCTTGTTGATAAAAATTAGAGTAATCTGATGTTTTCTGTGTCTTTTTCTCCTTTTTTATTTTATTTAAGGGAAGCATATATGTTGATAATAAATATACCAGGAATTTCTATGCCAATGTTTACAAATATTGGTATTGAATTATCGATTAATTAACTTGACATATACATATATAAATTTTTTTAACAAGGGTAAATAAACCATAAAAAAATATTAAGGGTCTCTTCTTACAAGCGTGTGACATATACATGTGTAGCATTTTAATTAGATACGACTTTATTTATTGGAGCCTAAAAGTGAAAAACTTTCAAGGCCTTCCTTTTTCGTGCATCAAAGTGAACATATAAAATGCATCGATGGTCTGTTCGTTTTCAGTATTTTGCATCTACTACCTACTCAAACCTGCTAACTACTAGTCAAATATGCTTCAACTTACTCTAAGCTACTCACACACCTGCTTTCAAACTGCTCCAATCTGCTAATTGCTAATCAAACTTGCTCCAACCTGCTCAAACCTGCTCTTACGTGCTAGTTGCTAGTCAAACCTACTCCAACTCGTTTCAATCTGCTCCAACCCACTAACCGCTCCTCTAAAATGCTCAAAACAAACAGACCCTGAATGTATATCAAGAGGAAACAACAAATTAATTTAAGTAGTTGACATTAATTCCCTTTAAGTAAATCTTATAGAATGAGATTTATGACTAAAGAAAAATATATGTTGGCAGAGCTCTATTCCTTAGCTTATAGACTAAGGATCCGAGGTTTTTCTTCCTTTTGCTTTTCTTTTTCACTCTTAGAGCCTCTGTTTGACCAAAATCGAGCTATTGTTAGCTCATAAAGTAGTAAAACTCTTCCATTATATATTTTTCTCCATTCATGAGGCTCGAATACGAGACATTGCTTACAGGAGATACGTACAAAACCATTTAAATCAATCTATATTAATAAAACCTGACTTAATTTGACTAGAAGGATTAAAGGCAAAAAGGAAAATATGTACCAAGGCACGAAAAATAGGTAATTGGCAATTGATTTATTTGTATAAGTAAAAGGAGATAGCATTTACTAGCCAACGTGAAGACGTAATTTTTGTTTGGGGGTTTTGGGTTTCTATTGCCAGAGTCGAACTACTGCTGGTCCATAAAAGGGGGAGAATTCTCTCATTATAGATTTTCTCTATTTATAAGACTCAAACTTAAGATTTCAATTAAGGAAAATAAGTATCAAACCACTTGAATCAATGTATATTAGTGAAGACATAACTCTTTTTTTTTTTTTTTGTGATAAGAATACAATCTAGGTAGCCTTTCTCTTAAGGGTTCTTCCTAGACTACTCTCATACAAAATACAAAGAAGGTCTCTATGCAAAACTTCATTCCACATTACTGTGGAATGTAGTTACAAATCATGCTTTGCTAACTACTCGACTGTACGATTCCGTTACCTAATTTTTAAGCAACTATTAGGATACCTGGTAGATCTGTCCAGATGTGGAATCACAAGGAAAACGACTCCAAAAGAGGGTCTTAAATGTGCAGTGGTCAGGGTATAAACCAAAGTCCACCCTTGGACGCCACGCAATGCAAAATCCGTTGCGCTTCCACCCTCATTGATCCCGTGACTTGTGACGCCACTTCCTCTTCCTACTAAGCAAATGAGATCATCGTGATAGCAACTATCATTTTTGCTTTTTGTAATTTTTTCTTCGTTTTAGATGGGATTTTGTGCCTTTTTTTAAATATCTCGTTAAATGGAGTCGACTTACTATTAGTATATAAGAGAGATACAGTTTTCTGAATAAAATTTTCCTTATGAATAAGATTAGAAGACGTAATATAATTATAAGTACGAGTGTTAAAAATTGTTTGAACCAATTTACAAAAACTTTTGTATCAATTATTCATAAAATGCAAGCATAAGTCTTGATTACTAAATGGTTTTTTTTTTAAAAAAAAAAACATTGGTACGTGAGGTCGTTTAAAGGATATTAGGAATTGAAGGGTAATAAAAAATATTTACGTATTGGAAATTGCCTAAAAGAATAGAAATCTATTGAATTTAACTAACGGTTTTGAATGATGTTGAATGATGACGAGTTTTCTTGAATGAAAAGAAACGGTGCTAAGTGAAGTCATAAGACATTAAATCTCAGAAATAAGTATCGAAAGCAAGTCAAACAGAGAAGCGTAAGAGAGCTTGCTCTTATGAAATATAATGGTAGAAAATGAAGTTCTATAAAGGCTTTGGATGAATCATGAAAATATTTAATTGTATATGTTTTCTCTTTTTAATCCATTTGACAATTACTACATTGTTGGACTCTCATGGTCTAGAGAAGTATCACAACACGTACTTTAGGACAATATCTAAGTTTAACAACTGTAAAAATGAAGCATATGGATAAATATTGGGCTTCAATGCAAGTTAAATGTGACAGGTGAAATAATAAAGCAGTGTCATGCAATCATCAATAGAAGGGCATTTAAGCTATATAGAAAGTTTAACCAAAGTAATTTAGCGCTATAAAAATAATTTACAAGAAATTTTTTTGGATGAATTAATGAAATCTAAGAGCACGTTCATATCTCTTTGATGCAAGGGATACAACTATGAAATAGTAACATTTAGTCGGGAAATAGTAAAAAGTGGTGTAAATTATGAAGAAAAAACATACGTAAAAGGCTATAAGAAATTATACAGAGTGATAATATCTGATTGCGAGCAATAAGAAGCGATAAACTGTAAGCTAAATGCTCCCAAACACAAAAAAGAACAGATCTCGAGTTTTTCTTTTTCCCTTTTTTTCCCCCTTAAAAAACCCCCCTTTAAAAAACGGTTATGATTACATGCAAGCTGGTTTCTTGATTTTTTTTTCCCCCCCTTTTTGGCAAGAAAAAGCGGAAAATACCTGGGGAGGGGTTTTACCAACCAGTCTTCACTATAAATATCGACTCGCCACACAAAAGACGGAGCGTCGAAGCTCTCCAAGCTCATTCTCCCTTTCTCTCTCTAAAATTGGTGAGCATTCTTCTTGTTCTTCTTCTAAATTCCGGTGAATTTGTTCAAATTCTGCGTTAAATTCTATTTTTTCGCAAATTTCGTTCCTTTTTATTAGAATGTTGCTCTTTTAATTTCGTTTTTTGCGAATTACGTTTGAGATTTCTTGTGTTGGGAGTTTCTCCTTTTTCTTGGGTTGTGTTTTGTGTTCATCTGTTTGTTGATCTTTTGTGCTAAATTTTGGGTGATTTGATGTGTAATCATGCTATTTTGGGAAAATGATCGGCCATTTTGTGATTGCATGTGTAGTTTGTTCATTCAATTTGAGTTTTGTAATTTGTTGGAAGTGCATGTCATGCTGTTTTAACTGATTCTCATCTATTATTTGTTCGCAAAAATGGTCATTCCTCAGGTTATTTGTAAATTATTTGTATCATTTGTCTAGCGCTACCTCAACTGATAAAAATAAGGAAAAAGAACAATGTTTGCTTGTTTTAATTTTAGTTTTGTTGCATTCTGTAATTGGGCATGTTCTCTTTTGATGTTTTTGTGTTTCTACATGTGTTACTCTAACTAGGCCATACCCATTTCGAAGTGTCTAGAGTCCGACATAGGTATCGTGTTGGATTGGGCAATTTTTTGAGAAATTTTGTCCATTTTTTATCGAAAATGAGAGATGAGTGTCCATACCCATCTCCAAGTGTTGGGTGTCCGACACAGGTACTTGAGGCTAAATGAAGAGCCCAAGTAACATAGATTTCTACAGTGATGATTAATGGTTTGATTGATTGAGCTTTCCTCCGTCTTTAATATCGACTTTTTATGTTAGTGTTAGTCCAGAGGCTGGGCTCATTTACCAGAGCGGTCTGACTACTCTATTGTACTAGAGATTCACCTTTTCTGGTGAATTTGTTCAGGTTAAGTTTCATATTTTGGTGTCTTGAGGGTGTAAGTAGTTAGTCATCATGTTCAAGTAAGATACGAGGCTCTGGTTGTTTTTCTTATTGGGTTTCTCTCTTTCACAATTGAGCTGATCGAGGCTGTTACTTCCTGTTGGAGTTTGTTATTTAACGATACATATTATGTGGTATTGGCAGGTCAAAATGGGTACAGCTCAGGCTTTAGTGACACAGTTCTTTCTTTCACTTCTTCTGCTTCAACTTGTCCTTTCTAAATCCGATGATGGCCTACGTAGAGTTGGATTGAGAAAGCATAAATTTGATCGGAACAACCGTATTGCTGCCAGTCTTTGGTCCAAAGGAACAGAGGCTCTGAGAAACTCTCTCAATCAATATCTCCTTGGCAACTTGGGGGATCTTGCTGATGCTGATATTGTTGCACTCAAAAACTACATGGATGCTCAGTACTTTGGTGAGATTGGCATTGGTACTCCGCCTCAGAAGTTCACTGTTATTTTTGATACAGGTAGTTCCAACTTGTGGGTGCCATCATCAAAGTGCTACTTCTCGGTAAGTTCTTGCTTGTCACAATTGAGATTGTATTCCTCCAAGTGCTGTTGCGTTCAATTCTTATGCTGCCAAGTTTTGGAACAGATTGCTTGTCTTTTCCATGCCAAATATAAGTCGAGCTCATCAAGCACTTACAAGAAAAATGGTGCGCTTGCTCTGTCCCATTAATATCTTTGGATCTTCATTAATTTTCGTTCAACATATATATCAGTATGCAGAAAAGTATCTATTCACAAAGCACAAGCTAGGCTTTTCCACAAATTCCATCCATTAGGGAGTGTATGTCTGCATGAGTTATATAATCCATGGAAACATATATATCATTGTTACTCAGTTCAAGAATATTATCTTCTCTTGCCTATTTAATCTCCAACCATCCATAGGTATCTGTTGTGGATTATGAGTAATTTCGACAGATTGAATTCCTATTAACTGTACAGGAACATCTGCTTCTATTCATTATGGTACTGGAGCTATATCTGGTTTCTTCAGTGACGATGATGTACAAGTCGGTAATCTTGTTGTAAAGCACCAGGTCAGTATAATCAGCTTCAGCTCTCAGAATTTATTTCTAATCAACTAATTAATTCAATCAAGCAACTTACTCTTTTCTTCATATTTCAGCAATTCATTGAAGCAACAAGCGAGCCTAGTATCACGTTCATGGTTGCCAAGTTTGATGGCATACTTGGACTAGGATTCCAAGAGATTTCTGTTGGAAAGTCTGTCCCAGTTTGGTATGTGGCACTCCTTCCCCTTAAAAACTCTATTCGTGAAAAATTCTCCTTTCATCTGCAACTCTTTGATTGGTTTTTCCAATGTCAGCTGAATCATACTCTGTCCTACGGTGGTTATCTTATCTCTATCCTGAATTTTATCAACTTAACTAACCCAAATCTCCACAATCTCTGTATGCATAGGCCCTCTATAACCCTTTACCTGTGTTCTTTCTTCTTGTTCTTAATATTTGCGAAAAGTTGGCTGTGATAGTCATTCTGACACCAAGGGACTGGGGTTGTTGAAAGCAAATGTTTCGGGGATTACTATCCAGATAACATGCTTCTTATTTTATCTATTTATTAATTTGTTCATTGGGTTAGTGGAAGACCTTAAGTGCATTCTGTGCTCTTATATCATCTGGGTTGCTTGATTTTGCTATACTATAGTATGAAATAAAACTTCATCTAATATTGTGTATTTGCCTTTCAGGTACAATATGGTTGAGCAAGGGCTTGTCAAAGAGCCAGTTTTTTCATTTTGGCTTAACCGTAAAGCAGAAGACGAAGAGGGTGGCGAACTTGTATTTGGTGGGGTTGACCCAAAACATTATAAAGGCAAGCACACATATGTTCCCGTGACAAGGAAGGGTTATTGGCAGGTACTTATCTTATAGATGATTTATCAAAATTGCTTGTTGGATATATGATCAGCAATCTTACTGAAATTTATTCTTTGTTTCCAGTTTGATATGGGTGACGTTCTTATTGATGGTAATACAACAGGTATGAATCTTTTAACTGCCTGAATTTAGTTGTTCGTGGTGAGTGAAGCCTGTGTCATTGAGAATCTCAATTAAGTTCCTCAGAGAAAGTTGAGTGCTAGAAATTTAGCAGGAAACTTGAGAAGCTTCAATTTTTCCTTGTGAACTGATTTCTGAGGTTGCTGACTGTTCTGTCACGTTGTTCAGGGTTTTGTACCGATGGCTGTGCAGCTATTGCGGATTCTGGAACTTCTTTGTTGGCTGGTCCTACGGTTAGCCTTCATCATGTTATCAGTTGTCTCACATGTTACTTGATTACTTTTGTCTGTTGGATGAATATGGCATTCAGGCTGTCTTCTGTCTGTATAGACACTCATATGAGTACTACTAATGACAATTCAATAATATGCAGACAATTATTACCCAAATAAATCATGCAATTGGAGCTTTAGGTGTTGCAAGTCAGGAGTGCAAGTCTGTAGTTACACAGTATGGACCAACAATCATTGATCTACTCGTTTCAGAGGCAAGTTACTGTTTTATACCGTTTTCACTTTCTGCATTAGTTTCTTGTATTTCTGGAATTAATCTTTTCCCTAACAATTTTCTCTATTGAAAGTCATTAAATGATGTTATTTCATGTCTTATAAATTTCCTATGTCTGTGTGTCAAAGAGGATGACTGCTTACTCTTGAGGTTAATCAGAAAGCAAGAACATTTACAGTAACAAGATTGCTTAGAATTGACATTGGAGAAATTGGGTTCAAAGGCTATTGATTTCCTACACCTTCTGTACTGGATTGCTCAATAGTGAATGCCAGCGTACATTTCTTGATTGACAACGTGAACACACTTATTAAGACTGTAATTTCCTTTTTGAAATAAATTATTAGCAGAGAAGAGTATCTTGCTTTGTTAGATATCCGAGCTGAATCACTGAACACTTAGTATGAAGCCTCAGGCTATCAAAATGTCGTGTGGAACATGGAACTATGGAAGTACCGTGATTTCTCATTGGATTAAATTTTTTTTTTTTAATTGATTTCGCAGGCATCTCCAAAAAGGGTCTGTTCCCAAATTGGTGTCTGCACCTTTGATGGTACTCATGGTGTTAGGTTAGTTTGAGAAAAGGACATTTTGATAACTATTTTCACGACGTTTAGAGGTTTTTATTTGTTGTTGAGTTGTTACAAAATGCACAAAAGTTGAATGAGAGGAGCTTTTGCAGCATGGGAATTGAATCCATGGTAAACAAGGAGAGTTCCGGAAAATCGTCTGATAGGTTGCATGACGGTATGTGCTCTGCTTGTGAAATGACTGTTGTATGGATCCAGAACCAACTCAAGCAAAACATGACCCAAGATCGCATCATAAGTTATGTGAACGAGGTCGGTGGTCTAAAGACTAAAGTTAGGCAAATCTTTACTATCTCCTTATTTAATGCTTACCTTTTCTGTGTGGGAATTGGCAGCTATGTGATCGCCTTCCAAGCCCAATGGGACAATCATCTGTTGATTGCGACCACATTTCATCCATGCCTCCTGTTTCCTTCACTATTGGAGGCAAGGAGTTTGACCTTAGCCCTGAGGAGGTACAAACTATACTTCAAACATATTATTGTTGCTCAGATATACTTGGTACAACTAACTAATATTCAATTACAACCCTAATGACCTAAAACTAAAGCTGTCCCCAAATTCAAAATAAGTAGAACAGAATTTGACTCTAACCCAAATCAACGCTAGCTTCTCAACACAAAATGTTCCTTTCTGTCTTTTTTGAAATCAAACCAACCTAACGTAGATTTGACTAGACCATAACTGAATTGAAATCCACTCAATCCAAACATGACCCAAAAACGACGTTGAACAATCCAAGCCCAAAACCGAACAACCAACTAGTTAGGCCTGCTCGTTTTTCTGCATCCGTACCACTTATATCAATTGGAAGATGATTTCGGACTTTCATTTCCCTTCTAGTTTCATGAAATTGCTAACAAGCAGTTGTGGCTTGCGCTCTCAGTACATACTCAAGGTTGGAGAGGGTTCTACAGCTCAATGCATTAGTGGATTTACTGCTTTGGATGTTCCCCCTCCTCGTGGACCTCTTTGGTACTCTTTATCGTGCCTCTATCAGCCTCGTACATCTTTTTACATGTCATTCTAGAATGTGAATTAGCTTTGGGTACTGATTTTTAGCATATTGAAACTTATAGGATCTTGGGAGACGTCTTCATGGGTCGATATCATACTGTATTCGACTTTGAAAAGCTCCGCGTGGGATTTGCAGAAGCAGCATAGCCTGGCATCGCATTCGCAGCTTCATCTGTTGTGTTTAAATCAATGCTTTTTTTCAAGTGTTACCTGTTTCTCTGTGCTGTCGAACTTGATATCGTGTCCATCAAAATGTCTAAAGAACACCACAGCCAATGCTTTGTAAATAGTTTCATGGTTGTCTAGTTACTTGTTCGGACATTATTAGATTATTTGTGCTCCTATTGTATTTGCTTTGTATGATTTGGTGTTAAATTCCAAGAGAGAAGGGGATATGATGGTTATGTTGTTGAAGCTTATGTTACTCAAACTCTCACAATTTTCCAACATAAAAGGCAATCTAGGGTCTGATATGCAGCTCATACATGTGAGCCTATGTTACTTGAAAATTTGCTATCATTATTCAACACAATACACACCTAGGGATAAACTCATATACTTTCTAATTTGTCTACAGTAAAGTGCAAGTCCTTATCCAAATTTTAAGGTTTTTTGTTAGAACTAACTTATTTAGTATATAAACAAAACGTAACTCTGAATTCATACCTTAAAGTCATATAATTATTCTGTTTTTCAAGGGGAAAAGTCCTAATGTTATAGGATATTAGAGTATTTTATAAATATTGAAATATACGTGGTCTTATTTTGTAAGTTGAATTCATTAAAAAAAATATAAGTTGAATTCATTAAAAAAAAGTGGATAGCTCGATACGACAAGCACCTTAATTATGGCGAATAACTTTATTGCAATTAAGAGTACAATAGGACACATTAACCCTTTCCTAAACTCTAAATAGAGCTCAACAAGAAAGAAAAGAGACAAATATTCCAAGTTGTATAATTAGCATGCAAATATTATAGGACCAATGTCACTATAAATTATGTGTATGTTTTCTCCTTTATGTAAAGTATACTTGGTCACTTTTGTGATGCTCTAACTTTGCTGTTAATTGCAGAGCCATACATTCTGTGCCATTGTGCACCATTGCTTTCTCATACTTTTTGCCCTAGCCTCTATATATGATATGTTGTCACTGATGGCTATGCATGGAACTTGGGACCCCTTCTTGATTTAACCATCAAGAGGCCCCTCCATTGCTATGTCTATAGCCAACACCTTTCTCCAAATTAATATTCCTTGTTTATTTGATCGTTAAAAAAGGAGCCTACGTCGCTACACGAGGTAAACTTTATTAATGTTGATTGTCTGATCGATTATAAGTTGATGTGATTAAATTTAATTATTAACCTGAAATTCTGGTTAACTTGAACAAACTCAATCTATCTAAAATTTATGCTTAATTGACATTTTTTTTTTTTTCTTTTTGAACACACATGCATATCCTACGTGACTATCTAAATTGAATTTTGTAGTCCAAATTTGTGCCAACTGCATCTGAATGTACATGAATGCATGTTTATCATCGACATTTTTTTTGTGAGGTAAAGCAAAATGCTTCTCTGAACTACCTAATATTCCATTTCTGTGGAGTATTAGGTAGTCTACGATTTTTAAATCTAGGGTCAATCGGAACTATTCTCTCTGTAATTTTGTAATTTACGGGTTAGGTTGATATATCAGACCCTCTCACACCACATCAGGTGGCGGAAGTTTTGAGATATTAGATTTTTTTTTTTTTTTGGTTGAGGTAAGTACAAGGAAATTTATTATCAATATTTATGTAGAACTAGATACTTACTACAAGTTAAAATAGAGCTAATGTGGTAACAGTCCCTCAAGTTCATTGACAAAATAAAAGGTCTACAAATTAGATTCAACACCTCCTCAACCCTAATCTTTGTGTTATTAGAGCAGGTCCAGTGCTAGGTGCGCGTGCCGTGAAAAAGGCGGGAGGGAAGGGAAAGGCGTCCTGTGGGCCTGCACCGTATGGCCCGCGGGACTGGGCTCGGCGAGAGGCTCACGGACGCGAGAGGCCCGCGTCTTATTTTTTTTTGTCTGCTAGTGGAATCAAAACGACGTCGTTTTGATTCCAGGCCAGGCTTTTTTTTTTTGGAGCTCTGGGCTGCACAGAGCAAATAAAAAAAAAAGGAAAACTTGCTTTGGTTTGGGCTAGCTGTTGCCCAACGGTTATGTGCAGAATCTTTTTTTTTGGGGTTTGGGCAAATTGAAAAACTGGTGCGACCATATGTTACGTTAAAAAAAGAAAAATTACGCACACGTTATTTTTTCCGAACATAATAAACCCAAACAACCAACAAAAATATATAAACTTAAAACAATTAAATATGATTAGGCGTGGAGTCTATTAGTATTATTTTATTTGGTGAGCCAAAGTGGTGAGCATTCCATTGGAGAGAGTGAGGATTGTGAGATAAAAAGTTGGAGAGAAGGTTGATGTGGCAATGGTAGGCCCCTACCCGTGAGCCAAAAAATTGGCTCACGGCTGGAAATGCTCTTAACCTCCCATCCCCACACACTCAAGTCAACATATGATAATAACATGTTGAATTTGAAGTGTTGAGTTGTTCCAGGCACTTCATCTTGAAAACAACCACAAAAAGTGCCGAGTGCCGACTATTTCACCTGCCCCATGTTAGCATGATAGGTTGAATAGGGTGCTATGTTCAATTACTTACACTGTACTTTGAACAACCAAGATTGCGTAACATATCATGCAGAAATCACATCAAAATGAGCATCTAAAAAGACCCCAGAAGAAAGGACATATTTGCCACAGGTCTAAGCTTTATATCTTTATGTAAACCCCCTTCTGAGGTACCAAATGCATAGAACAAGATCTCATTTCATTCTATTCTGAGTACCAAGAAAAAATGTCAGGAGAAGAATTGCACCAACATCCAATCCAGTTAATTATTGACTCTTCCACCACTTGCAATACTGCCACCACGCCTAGTGCTCCAAGAATGAATCGCAACGGTTCATTCTCCTCCTCGACTAAATCCCTGTCGTCCATTCTAGCCCGGCTCCATGCAGGTTACTTCAGAATCAGCCTCTCTCTCGGAGGTCAAGCACTCCTATGGAAAATCCTTAGCCAAGCTTATGATCAAAACCGCAGAGAAGGACACGAATCAATACCTCTGTTGAATGTGCCATCATTTGGTGCCTTCCTCCTATGGTCCCTTGCTGTATCCGTGCTAGTCTCGCTCTCTTTTCTTTATGTGCTCCGCTGCTTCTTCCACTTCCACTTGGTCAAGGTGGAGTTCTTGCACCATGTAGGTGTCAATTACCTCTTTGCACCTTGGACCTCTTGGCTCCTCCTCCTCCAATCATCCCCGATATTCATTGCACCAAGGACCGTTCCGTACTTAATCCTATGGTGGGTGTTCTCTGTTCCCATCATAGTCCTTGATGTCAAGATATATGGGCAATGGTTCACAACCGAGAAGAGATTCCTTTCAATGGTGGCAAACCCCACAAGCCAGATATCAGTGCTTGGGAATCTGGTAGGGGCACGGGCTGCAGCACAAATGGGTTGGCAGGAGAACGCTGTTTGCTTGTTCTCCCTAGGAATGGCTCACTACCTGGTGCTTTTTGTCACCCTTTACCAAAGACTGTCCGGTGGAGACCGCCTCCCCGCTATGCTCCGGCCTGTTTTCTTCCTCTTCTTTGCTGTCCCAAGCATGGCTAGCTTGGCTTGGAGCTCCATCTCAGGGTCTTATGACACTGGATCGAAGATGCTCTTCTTCCTTTCCCTCTTCCTCTTTGCATCGTTGGTAAATTACATCATTCTTTCTAAGTGCTGTAGTTAGTGGCTGAGTCTCAGTTTTTGTGAACTTTGCTCAGAAAGGAGGGCCAGGACATGATATACATTGCAAGGGACAGATGTGCAGGTAGAAAACTCCTGCATGTCTAGACAGGAGAAACTACGTAGTTAAAACACACAAGTTAAGCAAATATATTAATCAAAGTTACCAAGAAGAAAACAGAAAACAAGTACTAGATTGAATTTGGCCTCTTTCCGCAAGTCGGTGCAATGGCTGTTTAAAATATTGGCAGGCGAACTATGGACGCAAGTTTGGCTTTCTATTACGCAATAAGTTTATCAGCATACACAATAATTAAGTACTAGGTTAAATCCCACGCTGCATGACAGAATGTTATATTCACCCAAACCTGAAGCGACGTAGGATCCAAAGCTGCAGAGCAGAAACAAGACTCAGTCAATGTTTAGTTGTGATACATGTTTCTTGGAGCATAACCATTTGGCTTGGGTTAATGGCAAACTGTCTACAGCTGGTTGGGCTGGGATATTTTAGGTCAGAATGGAGAGTTTAAGAAAACATATATATGATGAGTCAGCCACAATAACAATTATCCAAGAGATCCTAGTATGACAGGGTCTAGTTAAATCGAGATGCACTCAACCATACCTAGCTATTACATGAGCTATCAGAGGGAGTCTTCTTAAATATTCATGAAAATTATTACTGTATAATGTACAACTGAAAGAAAACATAAATAACGAAGATGGAAAAAAACATCATACAAATGGGAAAAATAAGACAACTAAGAATGGTATTTCAAGTACTGACCTCAATTATTCTGCTTGTAAATTAGGCATGCAGGCCGATCCTGTTCAAGAAATCAATGAGAAAGTTCAATGTTGCATGGTGGGCTTATTCGTTCCCACTAACAATGTTGGCTCTGGCATCTGCAGAATACACAGAAGAGGTGAAGGACCGCATAGCAGCTGCCTTAATGCTCATACTCTCAGGGCTCTCTCTTGTTGTTTTCATCGGACTGCTGCTGCTTACTGTGCTTAATGCTGCCAAGCTGCTTTGTGAGAATGATCCAGTTCTAAGCTTTGCCAAAGATCCAACAGCTTGATAAACTAGTGATTAGTGGACTGGTGTAGGCAGTGTTACCTCCTTTTCAGATTTCGGATTAGTTCTACGTAGTGTAGTTGCAGTCTCGCTGATCCCAGATCAACGAGATCTTTTTGAAAAACTCTGATTTCCCTACATATGCAGGTAACAGTTATCTTGATTCTCAATGAGTATTGGGAGTTCCATTCCAACTGGCAGTGACAGTGGTAGTTACATTTTGGGTAACATAGTAATGTTCTCTGGCTCATCTGATCTTAGTTGATCTTGGTAAAACTGAGTCAACAATGATGGCCTACCCATCCAAAAGCAACTGGACACTTAGCCTCACGTAATCAAGATACTTAATATCTGTATGCTATATTTGTCTTCTATGCTCATAGGTATTAAAGTCCTTACGAGCTCTTGTGTAATATAGATATGACCGTCAAAGACAGTTATTTCCAAGGAATTTGTGTGTTTTTGGTCTCATTTAATCTTTCAAATACATTGTTTTACTGCATCTAAGATTGTCTTAGAATCAAATGCACGTTCCTGAGACCCTCCACAACTATCTAACTACGTACCAAGGTGCTCAAGTTGGGCTCAACCTTGGTAAAACTTGTATGCTTCAGATTCAAAATGAATAGTCAATCATGAGCGTTCTTAATATGACACAAACAGGAAAGTGTCACTCTGAATGAAGAGTTTGCTTAACAAACCTTACATCGTATCCTTTGGAAATGGAAATGAGAATGAAGAATCTGAACATGTATGTGGACAAAAGCAAAGGAAGAAGGCTTTAAGATTTAAAGAATTTTTACTTGTGGTCATGGCAATCTCACCAGTCGGATTCCTAGAAGAGCAACAATCACTTTGGACAGCAGACCCATCGATAAATTAAAAGTAACTCTTCCCAGTTTATTGCTTTTTGGTTTTGGGAGGGCGGGTCCACTTTTCGCCATCTCTGAAGAATTAGAAAATAAACACTGGGGAAATAAGATCAGCTTTCCACATATGAACATGCACACATATGAATCAGCCAACAAATCCCAATCACCATAGATATATGGACCACCCAAGCCACACACACACACACACACACACACACACACGGATCACCCAGGCCCCCCCCCCCTAACACACACACACACAGAGAGAGAGAGAGAGAGAGAGAGAGAGAGAGAGAGAACCTGTCCAGCTAGGAAATCAACTAGGAAGTGAAAAACTGCTCCTTTCCAGGCTAACGTCAGCATTACGCACCTGCAGGCAAGGTAAAACAGCCGAACACAGAGGATCTTTGAAGTATGTCAATTCCTGAGCTTTGCCAGGATCCACACCATTAGCCATTGTAAATTAAGACTTAGTTCCATTTTATCTTCAATACATAATTCCTTGCACAAGTTGAGAGAAATCAGTTGCTTAAGCACTTTCACTGGCAATGTCATTCATCACTGTTCCTGTTAAGCAATTACACAGGATGTTGCAAGTTGAATGCTAAGGCTCATCATTGGTTTTTGCAGTAGCCGAAGAAACACAACAATTCTAAAGCACACTGTGTTTCTTGGATCTGATCAGTGAATACGGTCCTTCAACATTGATGCACTTTGATAACAACCAAGAACAGTAGATGCACTTGATGTGTTAAATACTGAACTCCATGTAATAAAGCAGGAGCAAAAACTCAACTGATTCAGAGGCAAACATGAAGCAATTTGTAAAATGGGAATTTCATTTAAACAGGACTGTTTGTTTCTTGCATGAAAAAAGAAAAACTATCCATTCCAGCACTGAGCTGAACCCTCTATCAAAACTGATCAGGTGAAGATATAACTGACTATAACTCCACCACTTCTTTTTGTTATCACTTCTATGTTTCTTCCCCTCTTTCCAAAATGCAGAACTGGGTAAGCTATAATGGACAAATTGAAGGATACCATGTTAGTGTGACTTCTACGGAAAAAAAAGGAACATACAGGACCATTCATGAAGTATTAGGATTGCTCATTATGGGTCCTTCTTGGTAGCAGAATGTGAATACATTTGATCCGCAGCCCTCAACTGGTCTCTAAGCTCTTGGTTTTCTGCAAGCAACCGGTCATATTCGCTAAGTAGCCCCTCAGATTGCTTCCTGAGAGCCTCAACATTAGCTTCTGATGCATGTGCTTCCTTAATCTTGTCCTCAAGTTCAATTTCGAGTTGCCTAATTAATTCCTTAAAAGTCTCTACCTGCTGCTCCCTAGCTTTGGCATCCTCTTCGATCGCACTGTTCTTTTTACGAGTGTCCAATTCCATGGTCTTCCTTCTCAGGCTAAGTTCTCTGATATAGTAGTGCAGCCGGTCTATTATGAGTGTAAGAAACAGGATAAATCCTGCATGGAATAGACCCAACAAAGAAACTTAGATACCCTGAATCTGAATTAAGTAGATCTAGCAACACAGACAAAAGAGGAAAGTATGCCAATCAAAGAGAGAGAAAATGGAGCAATTCACTATCAAAAATCTGGCAACACAAAATGAGTGATTTTGAAACCCTATGTTTGAACCATAATTGATTGTTGAAG
Source organism: Carnegiea gigantea (assembly GCA_029747015.1). Classification (NCBI taxonomy): domain Eukaryota; kingdom Viridiplantae; phylum Streptophyta; class Magnoliopsida; order Caryophyllales; family Cactaceae; genus Carnegiea; species Carnegiea gigantea. The sequence continues at coordinate 37,969 of JAKOGI010002082.1, forward strand.
GCTTGAAGCTCATTCCAAAGGGGAGCTCCACGGTGAAATTACTGATGAAGGAAACAACTTGTCTGCTAGACATATTTTAATCCCAGTTTCAGGCCAATTAAGTGTTCCTTTTCTGGAACAATAAAATTGCAAAAAGCATATGTAAGTGTTAATTAGAAATCTCGCCAATGTTCAACCCATAATAGTTTACATTATCTATGTCATTATCAAACCCCCCACTCAGACCCCACACAACAACAACAACAACAACAGCAACACATTTTCAAGATGAATTCTAGAAGAAACTAAAATCCAGATTCCTACACCAATAGTTGGCAAAAATCTTCATCTTCACAAGGTGAATTCAAGGAGACACCAAAATCCATCACATTTTTCAAACTAAATGTGAAACAACAACTGAAAATGATAGCACAAAAAAATTGATGGCTAACTAAGCATCAACATTGATCACATGTTCAAAAACTCACAATTCAATCGAATCAACATCAACCCAAAACCCAAATTCCAAATGCGAACAAATTCGCAAAATCCGAAACAGACCCAGAAAATATTTAGATGAAATAGAGATTATAAGACAATACCCATGAGCGAAGATTCAAGGAGGTGCTTGGCGAAGAGTACTTGATCAGTGGGACTAAGATCGGCGGCTTCATCGGACTTTCCACGGCGTTTGATCATGATTGAGTTGTAGACGCTAGATAAGAGGACAGCGAAGATGGTGCCAGAGATTGTCTTCACGATAATGGGGCCACGGCCGCGCTTCACCTGGTTCAGGGCGGAGAGAAGGAGCCTTCTCAGGGGAGTGCTGAACAGAAGCAACATCACCACCACTGCCTCCACAAAGATCACCGTGAATAGAAGTTGAATCATCCTCGATTAATTTCTTCGATGAAATTGGATTAGAATTCAAGGAAACAGAGACATGGGTAATGGGTAATTGGTTATTGGGTATGGAGGAGAAAGGGGGAAGGATTCAAGGAGAGAAGAGGAGAGGAGAGAGTGAAGTGGCAAAAGGAGAGAGAACGCAGGGGAGTCGTTGTTTGGGGGGAAGGAGAAGAGGAGGGAGGGACGGATGGATGAATGGGGTTAGTATTGTCTTGTGTTCTCATTCAAATTGTCTTTGTATGATTCTTGTTTATTTTGTACTTAAGTAATTTTTCACGATTTTGGGACAACGTTCAGGTCTTAACTAGTTTCTATTAAGAAAAATATCCGACAGTTTTGTGTTTTTTTGGGAGGATGTTGAAGAATAAATAGCCTACAAAAAATTCATCTGATCAAATTATCTAAACTTAATATACTAATATCATTAAGAAGACCAGAAGTCGCATTTTGTTAACTTTTCTCTTTTTTCTTTTGTATCTATAGATTTTTGCACCAATGTTCATGTGGTGTTGTTTGAACATAGTTTAGGAGTAGAATTATACATTTGTGAACCACCCTATAACAATAGTTTTTACGGCACACGCTACAACAAGTATGATACACAAAAGTTTACACGGAACTAACGGTTCAAATCTGACCAAATCATATATCTCAATCCATCCCTAAATGCAATTTATTGCAAGTCTTTTATGATTATCCCTAATCGATCATTTACAACGTTATTACAAAAACATAAAATAAATAATATCTGCTTCGATCAAAACTTATAAAATAAACCAACCAAATTATCGATAGCTCAACCACTTATCTCATACTTCTTTCGTAGAAATGATCGATTAATCACTTTTCAATTCTGTTTTCCACGCCTTGAACACAAGCTAACACTTGGTTGTCGTCAGAAATAGACCTTGGAAACAGGTCGGATCGGGTCTACTTATTTAATAAATGGGTCAATTTTGTATCGATGTTAAAAATAGCCTCAATTTGCCTTAAATTGAAAAATAACATGTTTTCATACTAAGCGGTCTAATCGCGTCGACTTCGAATCGAAATTGGTTCGGTTCGTGCCGGGTTCGGGTTGCTCTTAGTAACTTCAGGTCGGGTTCGTGTCGTGTTATCGTGTCGGGTCAGACATTCCCAACGCTAGCCAGAAACAAGAGTTGTTGATTGGTAATTGTTAGAGATATCAATTAGCAGTTGGTAATCACCAAATGGTCAAACGAACAGCTCCTTAACATACCATGCATGTGCTCGTCAATTGGATGATCCAAGCAAGAGTGTAGCTTAATTAGTTTTTAACGTAACTAATCATGTTTCATCAACCAAGCTATGGTTTCCCAGCGCTTAGATTATAAGGTCGGGTCCATAGCACAACGTAGACCCAGAGTCACTAGCTTTAAAAAATTCTGATGTCGGTAAAACGAGACCCATTGAAACGTGCACCTGTGATACATGCATTAGCCAAAAACTTTATTCGAGCTTTTCCAATGGCAGCCTCGCGTGAAAAATCAGAGGATGGAGAAAGGGGTGAGGTGGGTGGAGAAATCAAAGGAGAGAGAAAGGGATGAGGCTCATGGGTGAGAGGGGCTCACGGGGCTTGTGGATTGCTTTTTGATTTTTTTAATATTTTTTGATTAGTTTTTTTAAATTTTAAAAATAAAGTTGTGTATTATAGAACAGGTTTATGGGTATTATTTTATTTGGCGAGTCAAAGTAGTGAGCCTTTTATTAAAAAGAGGGAAGAGTGTGAGCTAAAAAATTCGATTACAAACTGATATGATAGAAGTAGATCCTTATCGACGAACCAAAAAGAACACAATCAAAGAATGCTCTCATACACTGGCTGTTAACGTGTAAAAGTATAGAAAAAAGGTGGAGCAAAATGCTCAGGAACAAATATGTTCATGCTGCTTAAGCTACTTTTATACTGATATTGCTTTTGAATGCGCAACACCATATATTTTGACATATTACAATGATTATTGCTAAATGCTCAACACCATAAACTTGAACTCAAGCTGCCTACACTTGAATGTTCGCAGACATTAAATTGAATGTTAAATTATCATAATGTGTTGATGAACAAGACACTCGAACAAATGCTTAACTCCGTCCAAAAGGAAAAAAAAAAACACAAAAAACTACACAACAAATATTCTCCATCTTTGATATTTCCTTAAGTCCATAAACCAACAATGTTAACTCATATAAACAAATACTCAACTTCATATATCTATCTCTATTCTTTTCAATGGAAGAAATGCTCAACAACTCGGCACTTTCCTCTGCCAAAATAGGAACTGAAGTTCATCTAAAGAGAATGCTCAACTCCGTGTACAAAATGCTCAATCTCATACAATAACATGCTTAACTCCTCAAAGAAAGTATTATCTCAACAAGAAATTCTTTCTCTAAATCTCTAAACCTGTCGGTCGGCCCCTGTAGAGTTCATCTCAAAAAAAATTTAAAAAAGACTTTCGCAGACCAATTGAGAAAAATATTAGTCAGAAAATCACCAAATATCACCAAAATCAGACCAAAGCAAAGCTTTTCACTCTTACAATTAAAAACAGCACCAATATAACAAAAGGTCTTGTGTAAAATTGAAGGAAGTAGGTTGAAAAGATGAGAGAGAAGTCAACCTATAGAGAAGCTGAAGAGGGTTAGAGAGAAAATCACCACATTAAGAATAGTGATTCTGATTGGACGTGTTTTGGGTTTTATTGGTTCCCAAATCTCTAGTGCTCGGCACGGGGAGCCCATGCTGCACAGACACGGGCGTGCCAAACGAAGAGCCGAAGACGGAGAGGGACAGAAAATTGGCACGGGGGCACCGTGCCGTGTGGCACTGGGTGACCGTGCCACGTGGCACGGGTGTCTGCCACGTGTCTTTTTCGCCGCCTCTTTCGATGGCGGCTAGGTTTTCTTTTTTTGTTTTGTTTTTACCCGAGGAGGATTTCCCTGGCAGCTAGGGTTTTCAGGGGGGACCCTGCCTCACGACCCTATATATAGGGGGTCTAGGGCCTTGTTTTCCAAACCACTCGTACTCATAAACACATTGAGAGGTAAAAGTCCCCCCCCCGGTTTATGAGAGATTACAATAGAGAGATTGTAATTCTGCTCTTTGATCGAATCACTGAGGTGATTGTGTCGTGGTGTACTTTCCTGGCTCATAGTGAATTGTTCTGGTGCTGTCTGCCGTCCGTGGTTTTTTCCCACATTGGGTTTTCCACGTTAAATTCTTGTTCTTATTCTCTTCCTATTGTTCTGTTGTTTATTGGTTGATTTCTGATTTTCTATTGCATCCTATCGCTTCCGCTATACTGTTATTCTGATATTTAATCCTACACACGTGTCATGACTTGAAGTACTCATTTTTAACACCTTGAATCATACATTTTATAGTATATACACATGAAGAAGAACCTCATGAGGCTTTGACATGTGATTGTTATTCACAAAATGTATAACCATCCGCCTTTTGTTTTTGTTTATCGAAAAAGGAAATAATAGATTATTTATCAACAAAGAACAAAGACAAAAAACCACATGTCCTTTGACACTCTTTGCAAACCAACTCTAGGACATCATCAAAACCGCAAACAGTCTTTACAATAACAGTTGCTGATGTAATACAGTTCATGAGCAGAGCAGGCTCCCTTCTCTTTACATAAGACCATGAAATACAGTTAAACAACTGAGCCAAAACCGAAAATATCTTAAGTAGCAAACCTACAAAATGATCATTAATTTGCTTCTTCTTGAGTTCACTAGGGCACCCCAAAAATTGTGTACCATATATCCTTTTGAGAGACTCCCATTCAGTTAATGTCTTTGTACTCCTTAGTTTGAAATACTCTTAATGGAACGAACAACTCTCTTATGAAAGCTTTCAAAACACTTGTGAATCAAAACAATGACTCGAAATTTTAAAAATCTTGTGCAACTAATACTTGAATCAATAAACTGTCTAATAACTATTAATGGCAAGAAGATGATTGACACATTACAAGAAGACACATTACATTGACACATTAAGTAGACTTTTCCTATTCTAATGTGTTATTATAACACAATTGAAGGAAAGCGGCTTTACCTATAGGGCCCTAGGTCGGCATTTATATTATTAAGAGAATTAGAGAGATTACATTGTGTCCAGAGGGTTCTGCTATCAGTCTATCACACCCCCTCAATATGTTGGGCTGATGCACAAATAGATCGGATTTCAAAAATAAAAATCTGGTTACAGGAAGTGATTTAGTAAAACAGTCTATAAATGAAAGTTAAGGAGGAAAATAACAAACAATGAAATCATCGTACGAGACATACTCATGAACAAAATGGTGATCAACTTTGATTTGTTTGTTGCAACCATGAAGTACAAGAATATACTATGTAGGTGGTAGAAACATTGTCATAGAGCGCTTTAATAGGTTCTTATAAGATGATATCCAACTGTGCAACGGGTATTGAATCCATAGTGTCTTAGTAACAGCACGGTGTAATTAAGCAATGGTACGATTGTCAACTTCAATCGTGGAATTGAGCATATTAGGTTGATTCTCATTGAGACACTATATTTGGATCTAGGCATACTGCATACTAGTGATAGATTAGGAGCTATGAACATAATGAGCTTAATCAGCATCAAAGTATGCCAAAACAACATTAGCTCATTTGAGAACAAGCCCATCATTTGATGTTCCTTGCAAATAATGAAATGTTCTCTCCATAGCAATAATATGAATGGTGCATGGTTCTACGAAGGGATTTCCTATGGTGGCTTAGGATACAGTTTGTAAGCCCAAAATGTGTGGTGACCTAGGTTTGGGGAAGACTGGAGCAGTTAATATCGCCTTTCTAGCTAAACTAGTTTGGAAATTTCTTACACAACCAGATAATTTATGGGTTAAACAGATGCAGGCCAAATGCGGTGAACCTGACCGGTTTTTCAAAACAGGATCTAAAGCGTATCATTCCTGGGTTTGGAAATGTCTGCTCCGACAAGGAAAATTTGTTACCCAGGGAATGAGGTGGCAATTAGGTAATGGCAATAAGATAAACTTCTGGACCCATGCTTGGTGCCATGAATCGCCTCTGATAGATTTGTTACATATGGACAGCTCTGGTGCACTGGATACCAATCTTAAAGCGAATGCATTCATATGCTCTGATAAAACATGGGATGAGGCGAAACTCTCTCAAGTGTTACCTCAATCACTCATCCAACATGTTCTTGATGTTCCCATTCCGATCGCTAATGTCGAAGACACCTTTTGCTGGGGCCTCATAGGCAGTGGGAACTTTTCCTTCAAATCAGCCACGTGGCTGGCCCAAGGGATTTTTGAACCCGATTTGTCCCCATGGAAATTTAATTGGATATGGAAGCTGGATGTTCTACCCAAAATCCAGGTTTTCCTGTGGCAATTATGCCATAAATCGGGTGCAGCAGCGGGGTACGTCCTGCGAAATAGCCAAGGACGACTATTACAAGCCGGGACCCGATTTATGTTTGAAGCACCTATTTTAGTGTCAAAGGCTACAGCTCTGCGCGATGGCATAAAAGCCGCTAAAGATGCTGGCGTCAAGTATATCCACATTGAGGGGGACAATCATATGGTTATTCAGGCAGTTAAATGAGGTATCCATACTCTTTGGAGGATTCAAATGCTGGTATTTGATATTTAAAATATACTACAATTTTTTACATCTGTCACCATCTCCCATGTTTTTCGGGAAGACAACTTGACAGCGGATTGGATTGCAAAGCGGGAGGTGCTACTTAAAAACGATGCAACCTTTTTCACCTCTCCTTCTCCTGAGTTCACATGTATTCTTCGGGATGATTATGCAAGTAAAACCCTTGAGAGAAGGGCTACCTAGCATAGGTTTATATTTACCCTTTGAGAAAAAACAAAAAAAAAAAAGAATGGTGCATGGTGTATGCACCAATTGAGATACAAGATTAACCTCATAGGCGGTATCTGGCCTAGTCATAGGTAAGTACTACAAGGCCCCCATCATTCTCCGATATTGTGTAGAATTAGAAAGTGGTTCTCTATCCTTAGTTTTTGTGATAATGTCATGCTACAAGGAAGTCCAATATGCAGTGTGAACAGGTTTGTGTTTTGTGGAGGTTGAATCAAGAAAGTAGATCCTCAATGTATATAGGGAAAGAAAATGCATATTAGGAGTTTGCATCACTAACATAGATTTATTCAGCTTACATGCATAATTGGGGTAATCAAAGATTACACAACCTTGCGGTTGGGTCATATAGATGTCCTCGATAGGATCAATATGAAGAGAGGCATTTTTAACATCCAAATGACGTATGACCTAACCATTGCGCCATTCTATTTTAGGCATTTAGCAGCTAAGGGAAGGTGGGTGGAGTTTGAGATGCAACCGAAAACACCATAGGTGGTGGTGACAAGTTGATTCATATTAGACTAGTTGAGAATCTGAGAGGTTGATTCTCAAAAGGATATTGCATTTTATGGTCTATCTATTTAACAGTCAAAATTTAAAACTGTTTAAAAATTCGTCATTGATGATACTAATTTTATTACCCACAAGTGCTTAAAAATTTTGCTGAAAAAGTTCTCTTAATCTATCCTAGCATTGGGCTCAAACTTAGGGTATCAAAATATGAAGGGACCTACGTAAGCTAATCATTATGTACGTGTTTTATAAGGATTAAGATTATAACCTCAAAATTACGGAGAAGATGTTAAAATTAAAACGCGTACATTATCTCTATGTAAGACCAATTATCCACCACTGTTTTTGCCTCTTTATGAGGTTTATTAATGATCCCAAAAAAAAAAAAAAAAAAAAGACTAATGGACTTCTAAAGGATCTCTTTTTGTATGTAATAATCCTAGTAACACAACTTGGCCAAAATATGTGGTTGATGATTGTGGCTGGTGGTTGTTATTCATATTTTATTTGTCGTTTAGCATAAAAGAGGAACACTAACTGGGTCAACGAGTTTGAAAATGTTGACCGGTTGCAGGGCTTTGGGAGTTTTGACTTGGCTCTTGGGGTTGGACTTGTTCATACCACGCCTATGGTGGCTATGGATGGAGGGGACTTGGTCTGTTCCTCTTCAATGTTCAATGTGGCAGCAAGTACAACGAAGACCATTTTGAAAAGTGCAATATAGAGGGTATGATCCTACCTGACCATGGTGCGCAGCCAATTGAATGGATTGACTCAATTCGGTTAGTTTGACCTATATTTAATTAAGTTCAAATGTAATGATTCATTTGCTCCTCAACTTGAGCCAAATTATATTATATACCCGGGTGCAATGCACTCAGCTCTCACAAAAAAGGGTAACCCCACATGCTTTTTGTTCCCCCGCCCAACCCCAACCCCCTATTTTCACGGTGCCGGGACCATTGGACGCGGGTGCATAGTACAAGGGGTCTCAACTTGATTTGTTTGAAATTGAGATCACGAGACAATGTGGCCAGGTTGTTAACTTTATCGAATCAGGGTTCAAATATAATGATTGATTTACACCTCAATCTGATTTGACTAAAGACAAGGCCGGAGACAAGGTGGCTAGGTTGTTTGTGAGTCCACTGCCCACTTTGGTCCGTAAATAGTCCCTTAACTTAGCACTAGGGACGCTGCCTATTTAAATAAGCTATGTACAGCTTTACATTCACTGTGTTTTTTGTTAGTACAACTTTTCGAAAGCGAACTTTGCTAAGAAAAAATAGTAAACTGCTCAAACTGTACCCAAATTCCCAATTTGGTGAAACAATCTAGTCCAAGTTCAAGGTTAAAACAGATTTACCAATTCGATTTTATAAATACGAACGCCCGATGGACAAAGGGTAGAAAATAGAGGTACTAATACCGAAATTGAGAGGAAAACACGAAGTGGCATTCTCCGCTTTAATGCCCCTTTTTCCCCATTTTTCCCATAACTATTAAGTCAGTAGACTAGACACTAGATTATACACAACTCCGAATTCAAACATCCCACAACAATTAAAAAAAAAAAAAAAGACAAAAACAACACAATCTAGAACAAAAAGTACCAACACCACCAAGAAAAGCCAAGGGTAACTCTGTTCGTACTAGGAGTCAGAGAAGTATGTCCATATGCTAAAAATAAGCACATCCTAGGAGAACGCTCCACGGAAGGCAAGTGAACATGAACTGTTGATTGCCCGTTTTGACAAAAGTTCTTCTCCTCTGGAGGAACAACCATTCACAAGCACTATCTTCGTATAAGTGACGTGCTATGTAACAAATGCGCAAATTTGTTCAAGCTTTGGTGATCACCAACGACCTTGCCCGTAAATTCAGAAAGATTCCCCTGAGGTGTTAAAGAAGCTCATGAGGACCACATTAATGAAATGAGTGCGGTTGGCAATGCCTAACAAACTCAACTTGAACGTTTAAAACAAGAATCTAACATGACAACTTAAATATGATCACAAATCCACATGTCTTTGGCTGTTTGCACAAGACGTTAATCGTTTTTTTTCAAAATTAAATCTGAGCTGTTTTGAGGCAGATTTGATCGGAAAGATTCAATCATTATATGAGTTGATGCGACGAGACTCGGTTGCTAGCCTATGAATAATGCTGTATGTGTCCATGACAAAGGTGAATGAGGAATATAGTTCAATACCAGCAAAATGCAATCATGCTGTGGAAGATCACACGCAAGTGCAATGGAACGTACTGGTGGTTTATCCAACCAAACACAGGCCAGAACTGAGCAAGCAACAAGAAGAACACAGATGTGAGTTTTTGAACATAAACAGATAACATCAAGTCAAGCTGAGAGCAGATAAATGTGATACCGTCCATGCTGTCAACTGCACTGATGGGTAATCTTTCTTAACTTTGCTTTTGACATGGGTCCAGGGTCTTCCTGCATCTCATAATTTGATAATATAATCAGCTCCAAAAGTACTTGCTCGGATTCTTCTTTTCAAGTACTCTGGACAGCGTTTGAAACTCTGACATAGATATGGATACTTGACCTGTCATCTAAGATATAGCTACAAAGTGGATACTTCCATGAAATGGCCAAATCCAACGGCTAGACCTGTGTAGGGTACACAAAGTCCTTTACATGGGTATTTTTGGACTTAAAACTGATGAACACATACACTATTGAAATAGGATAATAGCTTCCTTTTGGATAATTAATCATACACATGATTAAAATTAGCTAAGGGGGAGGTGCTGGCCAATAACTATACAGCAAAGTAAACAAATATGCTATGATGTCCAAGGTTTGGAAGGTAAAGACAGGGTCATTCTCAGAACACATTCAAAGACAAGAGGGATCAAGAAGCATGGAACGCAAACTGATTTATAAAAACAGAATTCATACTACAGAAGCAATAGGAAAGATGTCACATCACCAGCTTAAGCACCCAAGAATGAGGAAAGCAACATATGGCTCCTTTATCAAGTCTCTCATTTCACACAGCAAGAGAGGGTTTGAGAAAACAAATATCGACACAAAAGCCCACATATATGCTAGGACATGCACACAAAAAAAATATTAAGATTGCATGATTGGCTTACCCTCCACGATCCACCCATAGTATATCATAAAAAGTAAGTTGTTCAATGGGGAAGCAGTCAATTGCTCAATGACAACCTGAAGCAATAAAAAAAGAAACAGATGGCCCAACATTTAGTTTTAATTTCGAACAAGAGTGAAAATCCCATGAACATGAACTTGAGAAACAGATTTGAGCAAGGCATAGGAGCCGCTACCAACTGCCAAAGAATAATCATAGACAATTCAATAAAGAAAAATTCAGACATCCTGAAAAGAAACTCTGAGCTCAAATTGAAACTCTGCCACCCCAGGTCACTCAGATGAAAGCCACAACTCATTGAATTTGTTGTTTGGTTTATTCGATCAGATGGAAAGAGGAAGAGGGCTTATACTTTACCTTCTTAGCCACTGTTTTTGGATCTTTCTTCCCCTTGAACCATTTATCAAGCAATAAGTGAAAGAAATGCCCAAATGGTCCAAGATAAGCACACCCGAAAAGCTGCATGTAGTGAAACTAGATTGGTAAAGCACAAAAAAATAAAAGACGTTGGGACAATATGAAAAATATGCATAGGAACAAGATATGTCGACCCACTATTTAGCTTAAGTTTGGGCGAAGGATTGGTCAGGTGCATCCGAGTGTCAAGTGGGAGAGATATCAGACCTTGGCTACTTCCAAGTAGTTAACTAGTTTTCAGTTTAATTTGAACAGCTCAAAGGTCATCTCACACGGAGGGATCCAAGTATCAGGCAATGGTATTAAGTTAGAATGAAGAGCCCGATTAACATAATGTATGATATGAACAAAACAAGCTCATTGGCTACTTCGAAGTAGTTAACTAGTTTTCAGTTTATTTGAACGGCTCAAAGGTCATCGCATATGGAGGCATGCAAGTATCAGGCAATGGTATTAAGTTAGAATGAAGAGCGCGATTAACATAATGCATGACACCAACAAAACAAGCTCCTCCAAATCCACGAAGATAAGCTCTTTTCAGAGGTACACAGCTGACCACAGTTATTTTGATCACTGTGCAGAAGAAATTCAAACTAAAACATGGGATTAGATGACTGTAACATATACACTTGAAAGAACTATATTAACTCATTGGAGCTACATAAACTGATTAACTCATTGGAGCTACATAAACTGATTAAATTATCAACTTTCCTTGGTCTTCAAGAACAAATGGTTAATGTAGAGCAATGGTTAAAGATATTGTATCCCCCAAAAAAAAAAAAAAAAATAACGAAATCAGTGCTTCGTTAGGTTTCATGTCTGATTAAATTTGACTTTCTAAGTTTCTCTATAAAATATTTACTGCTCTATCAACCCAAAGAAAAAGAACACAAATGCCCTTTCTGAGCAATGAGGCAATGTCATGATGAAAATTGGAGATAAGTGTAATCCTAGAAGAACACAAATGCCCAAAATGGTCCAAGATAAGCACACCGAGAAAAGCTGCATTTAGCAAAACTAGATCAATAAGACAGTAAGCCACAAGAAATACAAGACTTTTTTTTTGGGGGGGGGGGGGTTTCAACAATAAGTAGAGGAATTTTCAGACTCCGGTTACTTAAAAGAAACTAATTTGTTTTTAGTTTAATTTGAATAGTTCAAAGGTCATTTCATATAGAGTCATCCAAGGATCAGACAATGGTATTTGGGTGAGAATGAAGAGCCCGATCAATAAAATCTATGATATGAACAAAGAAGCTCCAAACCCATAAACTTATGCTTTTTTCAGAGGTGGAAAGGTTGAATAGAGTGTTTTTAACTCACTGCACAGAAGGAATTCAAACTAAAAGAACATGGGATTAGAAAATTCTATTGGTTACACTTGAAAATACTCTTATACTAGAACTATTGCCCTTGCGATGCAAGGATTGAACTAGACAATATGTCAATATTTAGAATTATAAAACGTAAGGTGTTGCTTTCATTGTTGAGGTTTTTGTATTAGTTAAATAATTTTTTATTTGTTAATTTTTTTAGGTTTATGAATTTGTCACTTTTTGAATTTCTCAATAATTGATTAGAGAGAAGATGAAAGATATTTCAGAGTGTATAAAAAAATAAAAAAAGAATTAATGCAAGCTAAAAGCCAAAATGACCTACATAAAATTAATATCCTAGCCATTAAAGTTAAAACACTTGGCAAAAGCATATAAAGTTATAGTTAAATAAGTTTTTGTCTGTTAATTTTTTAAGGTTTATGAATGTTTCACTTTTTTAGTTTCTCAATAATTGATTAGAGAGAAGATGAAAGATATTTCGGAGCATATAAAAAAATAAAAAAAAGAATTAATGCAAGCTAAAAGTCAAAATGAGCTACATAAAGTTAATACCCTAACCATTAAGGTTAAGACACTTGACAAAAGCTTATGAAATCAGTCAATTTTAGATATATTTATATAGATTAGCTCATTGAATCTGTATAAACAGACTAAATTATCAACTCTCCTTGGTTCCCCAAGAATGAAATTAACTCTTTGCTATCTTTTACATGTGGTTAAATTTGACTTCTTAAATTTCTCTGGTAGAATAAACTGGTATCAAGCCAAAGTAAAACAAATGCTCTTTCTGAGTCATGAGGTGATGTCATGATGTGCCCCATTCTTTTTGTGGATCAATTCTAAAATATTAACCTCAACCCACTTCAAGTTACTTCAACCCACTTTCACTAGTTTCACCAAGTTCAATTTATTACATACACAAAATTTAATTTACTCCAACCCACTTCAACCTACCTCAACTTACTTCAACCTACCTCAATCTACTTCACCCTTTTACCCATCCCAATTTACCTACGAAAAAAACAGACCTGTAATTGTAGAAAGTGAAATTATTGCAAAGAACTGAGGAACTTTTCACCCTTAACTTTTTTTTAAAAAACATGTTTTCAGACATACATAACACATTAAGGCCCTGTTCTTTTCATTGGTAAATTCTAATTTACCAATCTCAACCAACTTCAATAAAAAAATATCCACTTGAACCAAGTTCAACCCACTTCAACCAAATTCAACCCACTTCAATCTACTTCCTACTATTTTAACCAACTTCTACCCATCATACAAAAAAATTCAACCCACTTCAACCAACTTTAACCAACTTCAACTTACTTCGACCAACTTCAACCCATTTCAACAAAAAAAAGCCCACTTCAACTTACTACAACCACTTCTACTAATTTCAACAAACTTCACTCATTTACCAACCTATATTTTCCAACGAAAAGAACCGGCCCTAGAATTGATGAAGACCGATCTCTATTGCAGAAAATGAAGACCTTCAATTAAAAATAAAAAATAAAAAAAACAAGTGGGCAGTCGTCATTCATTATGTCACAACGACAACATCACCACAAACAAATAGACTACTCGGAACGATATCAGTTATTTCAACTGGTAAAATATCCAAGAGTTGTTATCAAATACCTAAGTTCAATTTCGCCTGTATAGACATCTGGGCTTCATCCCCCCCCCCCCAACCCAAAAAAAGTATCCCACAAGAACAAGAATAAAAACAAAAATATATAAAATTGGGCAATCACCGAGTCATCATTCATCATTTCACAGGTGAGATGACAAAGTTAAACGCCACAAAACAAAATTCTAGCAATAGATTGGAGATTAATTGAACAAAAGAGCAAACAGAGAGGAAATGAATCTGTACCACTTTGAGCAAAAGGCGACGAATCTGAAGCCTTTGAATCCCAGAAAGCTTCTGAGAAACTATGTCACTGATTGCTGATAAAACCCCAGCAGTAATTGCCTGAAATCATAACCCAAAACAAACAAAACCCACAAAATTAAACCCCCAATTTTGCCAAATTAGGAGAGAGAAAGGCAGAAGATCGAGGGGAAGGACCTTGGTTCGTAAGGGATGACGCTGAAGCTGCGAAATATAGCGTTGAAGACCCTTCTTAGCAATGTTTCCAGCCATGGTTTCTTGTCTCTGCAAGGGAGGAGAGAAAATTTTTGGTACCAACCCCCCCTCCCTGCTTTCACTGCCTAATGCCTACAGCGGTACAGCGGTACAGCGTACCTACCGTGTAGCGGTCTTGCTGTGCTAACCATGCGTGGAAAAACTTCAAAAAAAAAAATATCCTTTGTCCTCTTCTGGCCGTCAGTTCATTGGTGAATTATGAGTCATACATCATATAAATATGAAAAATTGAAAACCACTGATGAAAAAACGTATCTATTTGCACTGTAAAAGGTGCACTAGAGTTGTAAAATTTATTAGATCGAATCAAATTCATATTTATGTTAAATTTAAATAGAGTGAAAATTTTTCGATTTAAAATTAATTCATTTATTAAATGAGTTTAGAAATCTTAAATAATGTTTATTTATTTTTTAAATGGACTGATATGATTTTGACCTATTTAAACTCATTTAAATGGGTAAAGTTCATATCATGTTATCACACATTTAGTAGTTTACGTTATAAACTAACAAGTGATTAATAGCATTAAAAATTAAGTTCATATACTATATCAAGTAGTAACTATATAAATATTTCTCGATTCATTATAATTCATATTTTTATATCTATTTAAAATTTTTGTATCTTTAATTGTCAAACAAAAATGATAAACGGGTAAATGATAAATAGGTAAACTTGCTGACCTTGTTAACCCATTTAAGTGTCTTTCCTTCTAATTTACTAGGTTCAAAAAAAAAAAATCAAGCGCATTAAATAGGTTTTTTTTTGGTCAAGAATTTCAACCTGAACTTAACCTATTTAATTAATTAAACAGGTTAAAAATTTGTGCTTAAATTTGCTTAACTTCATTTTGGTTTTGGGTTGGTAATTGGGTCGGGTCAATTTTGTCCAGCTATAACTAAAAGTATATTGATTTATTGTGATTGGTTTATTCAACTTTTTATGTCTATTTTTTTCTTTTACAGTGATATTTTCTGTTTAATTGTACCAAATTATTTTTTTTATGGCAAAAGGGGCTTATATTAAGTGATTATCCAAGAAAGTACACATATCAGTAGATGCCAAGGTGATGATTGACAATGGCATATCCTCCGTCCAGATCTTAGGACCGGATACAGGTGGTTGGATGTGAGCAGCTTCATGGGCGACTCGGTTACCATCCCTCTTGAGAAAAGGGAAATTTGAAGCTACACTAAGAATTTCAGAAACAAAAAAAACCTAACATAGAGTCCAAATGAGACTTATTACGAAGCTTAGAAATAACGGAAAGACAGTCTCCTTCGACAATAATGTCAAGGTAGACGGCTTGAAGGGCTTGATTCAGACCAAACAAACAAGCCTTGGCTTTTGCAATATCTATGTCGTGAAAGTGAGAGAGCTGGTTGGTGACTGCCATGACGACGTCCCTACAGAGTCCAGTATGATGAAACCCCGACCTCTATGCCATTCGCCGAACTTACCTGTGTCAAAGTTGAGCCTATAACGCCCCGGGTCAAGAGGAGACCAGATGCTGACTTGGTGGTGGCTTGATGGGGCTAGGGAAAGCTTAGCATCTCGGAATCCTTTCACAAAAGCAACGGCCCTCCCAGCGAGCGTGCTTGGCGAGTGGTCAGCTATGCTAAAGATAAAACGATTCTTCGAATTCAGAACCTCCTAAAGGACTCCGAGGAACTCGCCTAACTCATCCATGTTGAGAAGTGATGAACAAATGAGGAAGCAATCCATGATAGAAGGGAACCTGGGCGTCCGAAGATCCGATTTGAACAGGCCAGCCGCCCAGATTTCAACAGCAAGCGGGCACTCAAGGAGAGCATGAGTGGTGTTGTCTTCTAAGGCACCACAAATATGGCAAGCCATATTGAAGTCCTTAAGGCAACGAGCTAAACTGCTTTGGGTAGCGAGAGCAATAATCAACATCTTCCAACCAAACATTTTGATTCTGGGCAGGACATCAAGAGACCAAAGAAGCTTCCACGGGTTAACTCCTAAGCTGATGCTAGAGGAAGGCTCTTGAGACTTTTTGAGGGACCTAGCAAGATGGTAAGCAGAACGTACCATGAATTTCCCATATATGGAGAAGTGCCAAATGAATTTATCCTCGGGCTAGGCATGACATAGAGGAATCGAAAGAATTAAGTCGACGTTACATGGTCGGAAAAGCTCCTTGACAATTTCCTCTTTCTAGCAACCAGAATCCTTATCAATGAGGTCAACCACCAACAAACCTGCGTCCATGGGTTGCTCAGGGTAATGGGTTTGAAGGAGTAGGGGTGACTGAGCCACTTATCCCTCCAAAAAGTAATAGAGAGGCCATTACCAATGAGCCATCGGGAGCCCTTGCAAATGAGATCACGAGAGCCGAGTATACAACGCCATGTAAAGCTGGGGCAATGACCCAATCCCACAATAAGAATAGAGCTGGCTGAGAAGTATTTGGCTTTCAAGGTACAGCTAAGTAAAGAGGTGGGAAGGTTCATGAGTCATTAGAACTATTTAGATAAAAGGGCATTGTTGAAAGCTTCGAGGTCCCGAAAGCCCAGCCCACCGTCAGCTATCCTGTCGTATAGCTTCTCAACTTTGGTCCAGTGAATTTTGTGACCCGCATCTCTATGACCTCACCAAAACTTGTTGATAGTAGCTTCGATCGAACCACATAACTCCTTAGGTAATTTAAATAAACTCATAGTGTAAGTAGGAATAGCTTGGGCAATGGCCTTAATGAGCACTTCCCTACCCGCCCAAGAGACTAGTTGGTCCATCCAAGAGGATAAGCACTTGCAAATACGATTTTTCAATGGAAGAAATGGCTTCTTTCTTTTCCGCCCTATAAAAGTAGGAAGGCCCAAATATTTATCATGGGCAAGCGCTTCCTTGATATTAAGCAGCCAGTAATGTCGTCACGGTTTCGTTGTGGAACTCCCTTGGAGAGCATTACATGGGTCTTGTCAAAGTTGATTTTCTGTCCAGCAGCCTGATCATACTACCGCAAGCACACGGATAGTCATAGTATAGAAAAAAGATATCGTTCCTCAGAGACTAATTGTAACTTACTGAGTCTTACATTTTAGAATGTGCTAAGTAAAATTCTGGTTCAAGTGGATTCGATTTAACAATAGCAAATAAACTTTTCTAAATCATTAAGGGAAAAAATGTCTAGGAATTCTCATAGTTGTAAAAGAAAATTGGATCAAAAATAATGAACATGTGCTTTCTTCTAATTGGTTAAATTCGAGGAATTGTAATCTCTTTAAAAACTCAGTCTATTCCTTCGAAATCAACTAAATTTGTCTAAATTAAGCAAAAGTCATTCTTTCAAACTAATTTGCCTTAATTCAAGTTCAATGTCTTCGATTACTTACTAGCCCTCCCAACATACAAATCTCTCTTTCGAAACGAATTATAATAGGTTTAATCAAGCAGTCCAACAATCAAATGTTACCTTTCAGTTTTTCACTCGATTGTTTCAAAAGTGCAAGTAAATTTCAGCCAAAAATCAACTCACAACAATCCAAACACTTAATAGAATGAAATCAAACCAATCATAAAAATAAGTACAATTGGATAGATTAAAACATGATCTAATAACACTTCCACAAAGTACTAAATCCATAGACTTAAAAAACCTACTCAGATATGATAAAAGATTAACAAACTAACCAACGATTGACAAAATCTAAGCGAGAAGGAGATTGACTGAGATGGCTTTCAACCAAGGGCTCCAGAACCGCCTCAAGAATAAACTCTCACACTCAAAACTCACACCTACACAATAACCAAACTAAAAACTACAAAATTTAGAAAACTAATCTATGCTACTCTACACTTTGGCTTTGCTAGGAATGATTTTTGATTGCTCTCTACTACTGCAGAACGTCATTTTTTATAGAGAGGTTTGATAGATCTCAGCCACACAACCGAGCGAAAACGAAGAGGTAGCAGTTACAGACTCACCACGGTCCAACCGTGGTCTGTGCTGAAACCAGATTTTTGCTCATTCTTTGTTCTACGGGCGTGGTATAACATGAATGACCATGGGGGAGGTCAAAATACAGTTATTTAAGGGCAAATGCTGGGTAATAAGTCTAAAAATTCTACAAAACACATCAAACAACTATAACCAAGCATAAATTAAGAATAGAAGAGTAAATAACAACTTAAAGCCCAATATTTTTCTAAAAACGACACAAAATAGCTCTAAAATGATATAAATATTAAGCACTTATCACAGCCTTCTCATAGGTGTCAAGGATATTTTTTATCATAAGGGCTTGGGCATGATTGCCCTTGCAGAACAGAATAGAGTCTTCAACGAGCAAGAGGTGAGAAATTGTAGATGCTCCACTGCAGATATGAATACCACATAAGGAGTTGGAAGTAACAGCATGTGAGAGAAGGGCAGAAAGCCCCTCGTTGCATAAAAGGAATGGAAACGGGGATAGAGGGTCCCCCCGATGAAGACCTCTACTTGGGAGAATGTGACAAGTGGGAGTACCATTGATGAGGAAAGAAAAGGTGGGAGTTGCAACACATTTCATTACCAAATGAACCCACCCCGGAGAGAAGCCCAGCCGCAACATTATAGCCTCAAGGAAAAGCGATTCGACCCTGTCAAACGCTTGACTCATGTCAAGCTTGGGTGCCATGGCCCCGTTGGGTCCGTGATGACCATGCATGTAATGAAACAGCTCATAGGCTATGAGGATGTTATCCGTGATAAGTCTCCCCAAAATAAAGGCGCTTTGGCTCTCAGATATGACCCTCGGAAGGATGGTCTTAAGACGATTAGAGATGACTTTACTGACTGCCTTATAGATGACATTACACAAACTGATAGGACGAAACTCCGAAATAAAAGCAGGATTGGTTTTCTTGGGGATGAGGGCGAGATGAGTGTGGTTGAAACTACTAGGGAACGGGGCGCCATTGAGAATATCTAGAACAACATTGGTAACCGAGACCCCAACCACATCCTAATAGTGTTGGTAAAAGAATGAATTCAACCCGACTGGGCTAGAGGCCTTAGAGGGATGCATTTACTTGAATGCCAAGAGGACTTCAGAGGCTGTGAATGGGGCTGTGAGATAGTCGTTCATGGCAGTAGAGACTCTAGGCTGAATGTGGCATAAGAGGTCGTCCATGTGGGAAGGGTGCGAGGTGGAGAAGAGATCCTGGAAATAATCCACAACAATTTGAGCGATGCCTTCCTCGTCCGAACACACATGACCATCCGTGTCAGTCAAGCTAGAAATAGAGTTAGCAGCTCATCTTGCCGACGCTCTAGTATGGAACCACTTGGAATTAGAGTCTTTGTGGCGAAGGAAGTCTAGCCGAGCCCTTTGATACCAAAGGATTTCTTCCTTTCTGCGCCAATCGCATATCTCTTCCAGGATTTTCTCACGAGATGAAATATCGGAGGCTTCTCTGGGGGAGGGTTCCAGGGTCTGACTGTTACCTTGAATATTGCCAAAGGTGGAGACATTCCACTGTGATAGAGCTTTGGAGCACGCCACAATTTTCCCTTTGACGGCCGAGACGAGGCTAGGGTCTAACACTCCGCTTCAGGCATCCCATATCACAGATTCACAATCATCATTCAAAGCCCTTATATTCTCATATCTAAAATGGCGTTTTTACTTCCTGTAGCCAGCATCCCCATTGCGGAACTTCATTTGAATGGAGAGGTGATCAGACAATTTGACATCGATGTAGAAGCACTTTGCTGAAGGGAAGAGGATTAACCATTTAATAGAGGTGCAGAATCTATTGAGGCATTCTTCAACTGAGTGCTCGCCATCTTGCCTATTCCACCAGGTAAACGCATAGCCGGAGTAGCCCATGTCATAGAGTTCGCATGAAGAAAAGGTATCCCTGAAGCTGTCCAGAATGAATTGGGGTTTATCAAGGCCACCCTTATTCTCGTAGTTGTACCAAATCTCATTGATATCCCCACCAACTAACCAGTAACCACAGTAGACTGGACTGGGTATGAAGGTCTTTGATGAGATCACAAGTGCATGTTTTGTTATAATTTTCCGACCACCCATAAATGCCCATGAAACGCTACTCCACATCTACACCCATACCTTGGACGGTGACGTCAACATGATTTAGGGACATGGACAGAAGAGTAACGTGTAAAGTCTTCTTCCAGAGAAGGGCTATTCGTCCTGAACACTCTTTATAGTCCACTGCAATTCCATCGTAATCCATAAGCTTCTTTTTGATGGTCTCCATTTCAGAAATGGAACATTTAGTCTCAGAGAGAAAGACTAAACTCGGTGAAAATCTCCGTAGGAAGGAACGGAGATTCTGAACTACCTTCGGGTCACCGAGCCCTTGGTAGTTTAGGCATATGAGGCTCATTGATGCGAGCGGGGTTGCACCACAACCTCCGCTAAAGAAGAAGAGTTAGGTGGGTCAGAAGGGCTAAGTTCCACAAGTCTCATTTTCTTATCCACAACTCAAGTCTTCCCTCTGTCCATAAGCTTCCTTTAAAGGCCTCCAAGCTCGACTCGATGGTGTGGACATCATCCACGGCCATGTCATCATGCTTACCAGAGTTGGCGACAATAGAGTGGTTTGGATCAGTAGGAGCAGGAAGAGCAGATGGCTCCTCAAACGATAATTTCGCTTTGGGCTTGGAGGAGCCTTTGCTGTTACAATAGGCCAAGAAGAGGCGTTTCTCCTCAAACTTCTCCTGTTCCGGATTACGCCTCGACAGTTTGATAGGTGAGCCTCAAAGCTAGTCACCATACTAAAAGGAGGATTCATCAAGAGCATCAGTTGCACCATTGCAGCATGTGAATGTGTGACCCATTTTCGCAATGATAACAGAAGCCAAGGAGCTTCATGTATTTGAAGGATATCCACAAGGGTTTACCTTGAATCATTACTCTCCACTTGAAAATTGACTGACTTATCCATTGCACAGAAGAGTTGGGGCTCGTCACAGCCAACGAAGACGCCCAGATTGTCTCCCAAAATTTTAGCGAAGGAAGAAGTTTGTTTTAATGGTGGGACATCAAGGGCTTTAACCCAAAACTGAACATTGGAGAATTTGACTTCAGACAGTTGTTCGAACCCAGTTAACTCCTTCAGAAGGAGGATATTTCCTTCAAACGCCTAAGGCCCTTCATAAAGGACATACACTTTGTCTAGGGCAGAGAAAAATTGGAAAGGGAAGAGATTTTTGTCTAGGTTCCGAATAATCACCCTTTTTGAGGGTTTCCAAACATTCTTGAGGACGGTTTTCAAGGCTCCAATGTTAAATAATTGTCAGTATGGAGCTTACCCCATAAGCATAAGGCGACCTGTTCGGCATAGTCATGAGGGATTGTATCATCACTTTCCACAATCATGTCGTCTTCCGTAGTGAGGGAAAGTGGCTTCCAGGCTTCTTCCAGGCCGGTATCCATTACAGAGAAAAAAACTTATTCAAGAAGAAAGCAACCCAATAAACCCTAATCCTGGTGCCCAAGGGGTCACTAACAGGTCAGGGGAAAGAGGAATAAAACCAAAAAAGGAGAAGCCTACAGAGAGGTGAACATCAACACCAAAATCCTCACGAATAGGTCAAAGGCGAGCAGCTCTAACGAACCCTGGCTATGGCAGCACCTAGGGTTTTGGAGAGAAAAAAGTTATTAGCTTATGTTACTTCTAAATTATGCTATTGTAAATTCAATGTTTATTTTGTTCATATATTTTTAGATAATTGAAGTCTTAACTCTTAAGTATATTGGATATATTAGATAGTTAAGTTTTACAAGTGATAACAAATGAATAGATTTGAGCTGTAAATGTCACTTTTATGGGGGCAAAAATATGAAGATAAAGATAAAAGTAATTAAATGAAACTCCATCTAGTGTGGCCTATGCCCATGTAAGTTGTGAAGAATTCTCTATATAAGTGATCTTACTCCTATAAATAAGGAGGCTGATTTAGATAATTATAGAAAATAATTATATAGAAACATTTTTAAATTATTAAAACAATTTTGTAAAAATAATAAAAAAGTGATTAAGAAAATGTAACAGCCCAGGAGTGCCGACACCGAGGTATTGTCCGCTTTGGAGACTAGAAGGGTGCCTCTGCACGGTTTTGTCCTTCGGCTAATGGGTGTTTAAGCCTTTCACCAAAAGGCGCCTCGATGTGTTGAGGTATCTCTACCCTTATAAAGGGTGGTTCGTTCTCCTCAACCACGGATATGAGACGTTATAGAAAATGAGATCATAATGATTACACCAATTTGCAAAAAGCATAAAAATGATATTACCAAACAACCGAGATCCGATAACTTAGAGTACACCACTAAACAAAAGCCTACAACCAAAATAAGAGTGTATTTAGTGAGATGAAATGGAATAGAATTGGAACTCATCAAATATCAAGTTTCGCTCCTTTGTATTTTACGGGTTAGGACTTGATACCTGGGGGTATCAAGATTCCCCAAAATCTCATGGACTTGAACACTCCCAAAATAAAGCAAGTCTTCAACCTTCACGGATCAAATTAGCAACCCAAAAATAAAAGCAAAATATTAACCAAATTTTCATTTTGCCACACTTGTTTGCTTGATCTATTGTCTATTTGTTTTGTTGATCGCTACCTTTATCTAAACACCAATTGCAAAGAGAGGAGGTGTGCTGGCAGTGGTTGTACGATGTTTTCCCGCCATCAAGATGCCGGAAGGCTTTAGAAGATGCCCCAAAAAATGATGGAAATGCTAGATATATAGAGAGGAATAGATCTGGCATAGAAGGGATAGAGATGAAGACGAAAAAGGTAGACATGTAGAGGAGGGCTAGAGGCGAAAACAAAGAAGGTAGACTTGTAGAAAGGTTGATGTAATTGAGGGAAAGATAGGAGATGAAGTGACAATCGATACCATCCACCTAGGTGTATGTACTCTTAGTGGTCACATGTAAATATTGTCTAAGGTGGCAACTTTGTAAGATTTTTTTTAAAAAAATTAGAAATAGGAAAAGACATGGGATATTGATTGACTTTCCTAAAAAATGTGAACTGCTGCTTATGCCCTCTAATTAATCATGGCATTAAATTAGGATAATATTTCTCCACATTGCTATTTTCCTAATTAATTATGTGTTTTCCTTACGTATATATGTTAATTATTGTTTGTTCATTATATTAGGTCAAATTGTTCAAAAATTTTACTATAAGGTTATTTGTTCAACTGATAGTAATAGTTGTTCAATGTTACTGATGATTTTACTTACGTTGGTTGGTTGACGATCTCTTGTATAATTTTAAGCAGGTTATTAGTAAATGTATAATTTATTATTTGGGATTGTTCATTGCGAGTTTACTTAATAATTATGTATGTTTTCTTAATTGGTTGGACATGTATATATTTTCAATATTGGTTGCTCATTGTATTAGGTCGAATTGTTCAAAAATATTACTATAAGGTTATCTGTTCGACTCATAATAGTAGATTATTCAATGCTAGTGATGGTTTGGCTTACATCTAGTTATTTGATAATTTCTTTCATAAGTTTTAAGTAGGTTATCTTGTTGATGTATAATTTATTATCTGGTATTATTCATTGGAAGTTTACTTAATAATTTTGTGTATTTGTTATTCATATATTTTAAATGTTTTTGTTCATTATATTAGGTCAAATTGTTCAAAAGTATTACTATAGGGTTATTTACTCGACTGATAGACTGTTTAATGTTAGTCATGAGTTTACTTACGCATAGTTGGTTGGTGATTTCTTTTATAATTTTTAAGTAGGTTATTAGCAGATGTATAATTTACAAATTGGAACTATTCATTGTCAGTTTACTTAATGATTATGTATTTTTTATGTTATGTAGTTCTTTATCATCACAATCAAACGAGCCTTTGCCAAAGAAGGTAACAACAAACAATAATGGAGCTATCAAGGAAGGTGTTGTGGAAGACACACAAAGAAAAGGGGTTGTCCAAGCTACTCTTGACAAGACTTCCACCAGGGTCAATCTCAAAGTCATAGTAGAACACAATCTCATTCTCAAATCTTCTCTTAAATATATTTATAAGAGCATAGGCATCCCCGCCCTCTAAACTTGTCTTGGTCATTTCTCTGAGCTTGTTGTACACATCTCTTAATCCATAACAAAGGTAAAGTGGTCCTCTAGCTTGTTTTTTCAACAATCGAACTGCATTGGCAACTGAAACTCCCAAGTCACTGAGTTGTTTGATATATTGAATGTCATTTTTTGGAACTTTTCGATGTGAAGGTGAAAGATGTCTTTTACTTGGACTGCGCATGGGATGATTGTGTTCGGTATTGTGCTTGGTGACTGTCCATGTCCTATTTTTATCAATGTAGAACTGCATGAATGCTTTGCAACCTGTTCTTGCATTTAGCTTGGTGTATTGTTTACACATTTTTTCCTTTTGTCTTCTTCTTCCCTTCTTTCCAACAACAAAATTGTCGCATGGATATCTCTTTATCTCCTGCTGTATAACATATTTTGTTATATTGAACACTAAAACTCATTCAGTAGGCACAGTCATTGTAACTTTGAAATGCTTCTTCTTCCAACATTGCAATCATTCCGACGTCTTCTTCCAACATTGCAATCATTCCGACTAAGTCATCCTCATTTGGCATTCCCGAAGTTGGATTCCATTCCAACAATGATTTATTCCATTCTAAACAATTGATTCATGAGAAAACTCTTCAAGATCATTGGACATAGTGTGCGAATTACATTTGACAATAATTGAAAAATTAAACAACATAGCTTGAACAATTAAAAATCAACTCATAAACAACGTTTCCAAACTTATTCAAACGTCATGAACAACGTATGCCATATATTTAAACCTAGTTAACTTAAACCAAATCATTTTGAACAATTATAATCTAACCACAACACCATAGAATTTCCAATTTTGGACATTGTTCACTTAAAAAATGAACAAATTCAAAAATGAGCATGCATAATACGAATAATGAATAAACATGAATAATAGAGGACGATGTTAAAAACTAATAAAACCAAACTACTAACATTGTTCATGAATTGCATTATAGACTAATCTTGAATAAAATCTTTAAAAGCTCAACAAATTTTTTTTCAATAGTTATAGTCAACGTAGATTTCAATGTTAATCTAATATGTTTAACAATGCCAAGATCATTAAACTCTTTGCAGGCATTATCATCCCAATCCAACAAATTGATTATAACTCTCCAATTAATTCGTGATACATTTTTTAATTAAACGAAATGACACAACCTAATTAGATACAAAACTTTAATCTTTCATATATGATACTGAAGAAAATTCATACAAGATCGATAATCATGAAGAAACCACCAAGACAATTCGTTTTTATTAATAGATTCCTGTTTTGCATAAAACAACTGTTGATTCAATTCACTCACCTATTTGATTTGTCGCCGCTTGAATCATTTCCAATACTTGTGCTATATATATCACTACGGGGAACCGGTCCAGTTGAGACCGACATTTAGAGACCGGGAAAAAAATCGGTCTCAAAAATTAAGTTGAGACCGGCATTTAAAGACCGCAAACGGTGGTCTCAAGCAAAGTCCAATTCTGAGACCGAAAGCACTTTGGACTCTAACTGCGACTGGGCTTAGAGACCAATATTGTTGGTCTCAAACTCTTCATCGTTCCCGCGTAGACAGACACCAAAAGTTAGAGACCGAAGTCCATTATTGGTTTCTAACTGAGACCAATCTCCAAAATTGGTCTCTAACTGAGACCAAAAAGACCTTTCGGTTTCAGATTTAGAGACCGATTTCGTATATCGGTCTCCAATTTTGAGCTAGTTGTCAGAACATAACTCGGTTTCAGTTGAGACCAAACTCCAAAATTGGTCTCTAACTGAGACCACCAGGACTTTTCGGTCTCTATTTTGGAGACCGATTTCCCATGTCGGTCTCCAATTTCCTAGCAACCTTCCAGAACTATCTCGGTTTCAGTTGAGACCAAACTCCCAAATTGGTCTCTATCTGAGACCAAAACGACTTTTCGGTCTCAGAGTTTCGAAGAAAAAAAAGAACTCCAAGCGCGGGCGTCTTCTTCTCCACTGACATCTCTGCTCCTCGCTCGCTCTCACTCCCAATTCACTGCTCTGTGCTCACTGCTCTCCTATCTCACTCACTCGATCTGCTTGCTCCTTCAACCATTCACTCACTTCCGTCCTCAGCGTGCTGCTTTAGACGCCCACACCGGCTGCCGTCTCTGGTCGCTGCTTCAAACCCCCCGAACAACACCAAGGTATGCCTTCACATTGAATTCGCCTCCCCTGTTTGTACATTGTCAATGTTGTGCATTCCTTTGTGTGGCTTCACTCGTATATGTCTGCTTTGCTGTCAATGGAAGTGCTGATTTGAGGTATCTAGGCTTTAAGCCAACTGTGCATAGCTTCGTTCGCTTACCCGCATGTTGCATCTGAGTTCTGTGCATAGTGGATTTCATATGCACACCAGGTGTTTGTGAAAATGTCTGAACGGCTTGGCAAAGCAAGGGGGAAAATGAGGAACGGCTAAATCACTCTTCCTGATTATTCCTTATCTTCTTGAATGCTAAAGAAATGTTGTGGATGGAATTTCTTGTAGGAGTGTAATCGAGCATTTATAAAAAAAAATTGGAATCAAGTGGGTGGTTATCTTCTTTCCTCTAGTTAGAGTAGGGAAAAACAAATTGTGAATTGGAAACAGCGTGTCACTGGGAAGAGGTCGAAGACATCATGAACCCCTAATGGAATAAAGCGGAAATGTTAAATGCTTTTAGTTCTTTTTCTGTTTAGAGAGAAGTGTGAGTTCTTTTTCGAAATTGTGGTTGCCGTGGTTATAATTAGCTACCGGAGTTGTTTTTGTTTTACGTTTTATGGAGTTGTTGGTATGACTCATTTCTGGTTGTGGTGTTGTTATTTTCTGTTTCTGGTGTTGTTTCCGTTTTCTATTTTTATTGATATATTGCGTTGCTGCTACTGCCTCCATATTCTATTACTTAAAACGAATCATTTATGGTACACGTCACGAGTATCAGTAGATGCTTATCCACGTGACCTATACATTTAATGATTCTCGATAGGTTGTATGGTTAGTGTAGAGCAGGGTTGTCATCCCAGCACAAAACTTTCAAGAACATTAACAAACAAGTCCCATATATAACCCCTAAATGGTATTGTAGAAAGCAAATATAATTCTTAAACGTAAACCCTGCACACAATCTCCCCCTAGCCTCTACATCAGAGAACCTCATTATGACCCGTTCCACTCTAAGTCTCATAATGAAACAGTGTACCTAAATGCTTGAAATTGGCCTTATAGATGTTTAATTTTCATGGTCTTTAGTACGCTATGTGTCATTCTTCCATCCCAAAGAAGAGAAAAAGGCATTAAAAATCCAAAATTACTACTGATGCCAACAATCCAGCGCCCAAAACACAGTGACAACGTATGTAATAGCTAGTCAAATGGATGTTCTGATTCTCAAATACTCATACTTTTGGGTTTTCCATATCCATGCTCTATTCCAATCCTATCATACCTTCCATTGAGAATAAGGAGTTGGTGCCTTTGACAATCGAATTCAACTGTGCACCGAAAGACGTTGCACGCTTTTGTCATGGACGCAATAACATATGCTGGGCCGATGAAGGAATAGAAAAAGATAAAGCAACTTCAACTAATAAGCTTCATAAAACAATAAGTTTATGTATGTGTTTATGTATGTATGTATGTATGTATGTATGTATGTGTGTGTGTATATACATATATATATATATATATATATATATGTGTATATATACGTGTACATATATGTACGTATATATGTATGTATGTAATTATCTACATGTACTATTCGTTCATATAAGACGATCTTGAGTTGGAGTATGTTGGGGATATTCGTTCATATAAGACGATCTTGTTCAAGTGTGAGTGGTTTGACTGCATTAATGGTGTTGTTGTCCATGATACATACAAATTGGTCGATGTAAATCACACGAAGAGATATCCCCAGTACGACCCATTTGTCCTTGCAAGTCAAGTCATGCAAGTCTGCTTCATGCCCTATCCTATGAAAGATAACAGTAAAAAGGACTGGTGGGCAGTGGTAAAAATGAAACCAAGGTCAATAATAGATGCCCCGGAAGAGGACACACCATTCCAAATAGATGAAAAAGAGAACCCGCCTAATTTAGGCGATAGTGACGTAGACGATGATCTCGACATCGTACCACAGGAGGACAATGACATAGATGACGTTGTGGACGATGAGGTAGATGCCACCGATGGTGGAGACGGAGATGAGTGGAACAGCGGGTTCGTAGATGAATACGATGACAATGTCGATGATGATGATGATGACTACTTCACGGAGTCAATGTTTACATAGTGTACGTCGTTCACTAACTTCTGCACCGTTGGTGTTTTTGTGACTTAATAGCTATTCCGTAAGTTAATGTATGCAGCCTTTTACTACATTCCTCTCCCTCGATTCGTTATGTTATTTGGATTGCATGTTCTCCAACCGGAGTGCGTATTGCTTGCAGCTGTAATGTGTTCATGCAATTTGTTAGATTCATATCAAAGTACGCATCATTGATCAGTGTATAATACTTAGTGTCGTTGTGCCTGCAATTACCTAAGTCAAATCCATGCACTTATGTAACTGATTTTTATAACTTTGTGCAGGAGTAGGTACGCATGGATGGTGCAAGTAGAGACATCACCCAGTACGATTCTCAGGAGACGCAGCCTCCTGAGTTTCCGTTGGAGGACAGTAGCACCCCCTTGACCAGCGTTCGACTTGTGCCGAACACCGACATGTGGTAAGCATCGTTAACATTCAAAGAAGCGGTCTTGGAATGTGTCCGACGGTTTCATCTCATTTGCTGGAAATGCTGTGCCATAGGTTCGGACATCGAGATGTCGCACGTGCCATCTCCGAAACCATTCGAACTTATTATAAGGACGCCTTCACGTGTTGGCGGGATGCCCCTGAGGATCACAGGAGGTTTTGGTGGAATTGTTTTAAGGTACATTTCCCAACTTCACAATATGGTACATGACACCCATACGGAATTAAGTTCAATAAGTATTGACAAGTCAAATGTATGCGTGTAATTGATGGGATGCCTTATCCAATGCTCCGGATGTGTGATCCGTTGAGATGTGTATTTGGTGTATTCCGGGCGTGTGGCCCGATGAGCCTGTATATATATATGCATTTGTTGGTACTGCAGGGAAGTATTGTATGGCTTTAAGCCTGGGATGTGGTCAACTTTTAGGCGGAACTCTGTCGGTTTCTTCCCAGAAATGAATTGTTTTCCAAAATTTTACGGATGTGTTATCCGTGGAGATGTGTACGTTGTATACTCCGACAGTAGCACCCCGTTGAGCGTGAGATTGTCTTACTTACGTGTATGTATTTTTTTCTACGTTAATGTATGTAATAGATATTCGGGCATTGTCAATTGCTAGGCGGAACTCTGTCCGTTTTTTTCCAGAAATATGATTGCATGTAAATAATTTGGACATTCACCTATATTTAACGTGCACGAAATATATATGCCGCAGAAGCACTTGTAGCCAATAAGTATGTCATATATCCTCATGTTGGTGGATTTTGGTACTATGTGTTAAGCATGACCACATATTATGACTTACGTGAAAAAAACGACCACTTCTGAGTTTTTTGGAAACCTAACACAATGACCAAGTATTATTTGCAATTTTCCATGCAGCAACGATTCACATGGGATCCCGAACACGAGGCTTTAGTCAGAAGAGAATGGCAACAGAAGGTGCGTGTCAGGGTGAAAGACATAGTGAACAAGGCCGCGAGGGGCTCTCCGGACAAGATCATTACTTGGATGACGGATGATCTTCGCGCGTCATTGCGACACAAGAGGGAAAGTGATGAGGAATTCAAGAAGCGGTCTGAGAGGAACACGAAGAACAAGACAGAGGGACCGAAGGCAAAGATTGGGCACAGCCAGGGGTCAATATCAGCCACAATGTGGGCAGACAGACTGGTATGAATATCTGAAACACTTGACAGGTATTCGTAAATTTAATTTCGCACTGCTACTGATGTAAACATATATATACTACTGTTTATTAGGCGAAGCAATTGGGAAGAAGACCATCTGCAGCTGAATTGTTTGTGACCACTCATTCAAAGGTTGATGCGAGTGGTCAACGGATTTGGTGCGATGCTCACGCGCAGAGCGTTTATGTAAGTACAAAACATGATAGCTTTGCTTGATTTGTACATTTGGACTTCTCTGAACACCCTGCTCAATTGATCCCCTTCCAATCTCTTATATGTGTAGAAGTTGCTTGTAATTGTCGTGTTGTCATTGTCACTTGAGGTGATATACTCCGGATGTATCATCCGTTGAGATGTGTATTTGGTGAACTCCGGGCGTGTGGCCCGTTGAGATTGCGAGCGTGTTATATGGTGTTTCTGTTGTACAGCGTAAAATTTATGGCTATATGCCTGGGATATTGTCAACTTTTAGGGGAAACTCTGTCCGTTTCTTCCCAGAAATATTGGTAATTATCCCTTTTTTTTTTAACTGTTCCAATTCATCCCACTGATGCAGGACAAATATGAGCAACTAAAAGAAGGAACTGATGTGCAAGTGGGTTCAGCTGCAGATGATCACCTGTTCTTCAAGGCAAGTGGTGGCTGGAGTGACAAGGGCACTATATACGGTCTTGGAAGAGAGGGTCCAGCTATGTTTGAGAGACCGACGGCGGCTAGACGTACTAGCTCCAGCAGTTCTGCTGCATATTCCTCTCCGATAGTTACGCAGCTCCAGGACCAATTGCAAACGACGCAGAATGAGTTGCAGACCACTAAAGCTCGGCTACATTCGACAGAGGAGGAGTTGAGGAGTACTAGGGAGGAGTTGGAAGCTACAAAGAAGCAGTTGGATGACCAAAGAATAGGACTGCTGGAGTTGAATGCTCGGTTTGACAGCTTCTCGGCGCTCCTTGGCCACCCCACACGTGCAGACAACTCTCAGTCGTCTTCTTAGGCTTTGGTACGTAGCGCATGTCAGGTGCGTCATATGTACGTACATTGGGCTGTACATATTTATAATTAGGTTGGGGAATTTTTTGGTGTATAATTGCTGTATGAAGTACTCGAATGTATCAATGACATTTGAAATGCAATATAAATATTGCCATATTGACACTTTTGCCATCCGAAAATGTTGTATCGGTTGTATAATTTGAGGAAAAAAAATTATACTGCAGGTTCAGCTGAAAAAGAAGCCAAAATACGTTTTTTTTTAAAAAATAATTCAGAGACCGAAATAAATCGGTCTCCGGCACTGGGGAAGTTGGTCTCAAAATCTGGAATGAGTGGTCGCCCAAAATCCGGTCTCAGTCTGAGACCGAATGGTAGTGGTCTCCACTAGAGACCGAAATGTTTGGTCTCTGTTAGAGACCAAATGTTCTTGGTCTCAGTTAGAGACCGAATTGATTTGGTCTCTAGTGGAGACTGGGTCCCCTGGTCTCAAAAGGAGACCGCTGAATTTGGTCTCTAAGTGAGACCGCCTGAGGCCCAGTCTCGATTAGAGACCAAATGCATTTGGTCTCAAGCGCCGGTCTCTACTGGAGACCAAACCAGAAAATCTGGTCTCCAATTTAAATTTGCTACCAATGTTTTCGAGACCGGCCCATTTTCGGTCTCAATTCGGTCTCTGAAAAAGGATTGAGACCGAATTCTTTCTGTTGGAGACCGAAAATGTTCGGTCTCTAACTAGGCGCTTCCTTGTAGTGTTTACACGAACTTTAATAAGTTCGATCCTATTTTACCAACCTGACGGGCATAGTTCCTCTTGATCTGTATATTCCTTTTGTTTTGCATCAATTAGTCTTTGTTATGTTGAGAATCCAATCTAAAAATACTGCAATGTCACTTGATGAACAAGCCAATTAATCATTATTCTTTTCCAAAACAGTTCAAAGTGCATGCTTTAAAAAGCGCTAATCTTTTGTTCCCTAAAACTCTTGAGCATCAGATTATCATTAAAAGAGTTATTGCAATTCCACAGTCTCTCAATTCAACAATTAAGAACTTTCTTTAAAAAACCTTTGGTAGTAAATTTTTGATTTTTAAATCGCCAATGACAAGTTTTTAACTATTGAAATTCTCAACTTCTTGGATTAGTAGATCACAAGACTACAATATTTCCTCCAATTAAAGAGGATTTAAATCACCTGAATATCTTTAGTTAGAAGAGATACCTTACTTGGTATGTTGAACAATTTATTTAATGACCAAAAGCTAAAGTTTATTTGAAGGCAAAAGGAATTACCGGAATCGCTGGGCAGACAACCAAGATTAAGATTGGGATGGAAAGCCAACCAAAGTCTACGTTTTTGCTTTCGTTTATTAAATTAAGTTAAAGGCGGGCGAGCTTACTATTGTTGTATTTTGCAGTCAATTGTTTTCAATATACTGATAAACAACAACAACAATAATACCATCTTTCAATGTAAGTCTCATTTTGACGGAATTTTGGAAAATCCAGATGTAGGCAACTTTACCTCTAGCGGCATATCTGCCCGTAAAGAGACTGATTCTAAGAAACTCACAAAAAAAGATTCTGTGAAAATATTTTATAGAAGAAGAATTTTGTGAAAATATGTTCACCCAATTAAGGATGGCATACATGCTTGGAATGAACCAACAAACAACTTGTCATTGTCCATACTTTGAGCATGATTATCTAATAGTTAGTATCAAATCTCATAAAAGAATTAATCGTCAAAAAAAAAAATTCATTTTGTAATCTCTTCAAATCGATCTTTATCTTGCTACATTTGAGTATCCTTAATCCTTGGTAACTTGGGCTCATATAGAAATACTTGTAGTAGTGTTTCATCATGACATTAACAGAACATATACTTGATCAATCGGTCAGAGACTCTTCCTGAACTGACCTGACCTGCAAAAATGAGGGCTTTGGCGCTCTTTTTTGACCTCCGACCTATCACAACTATCAAAACGAGGGTACCCAGCTGTGATGAAAATCGAGATCAGGTACAGATTGTGACCCTCTCTCCCGACCCACTAGCCCTTGCCTTTCAAAAATTTTGAAAAAATTCAAAATTTTTGAAATTCAAAACCACAAAAAAAAAAGGAATAACCCTCTCGCTCAATTCGTTGACCATCTACCTCAACCAACTAACCCTTAAAATTTCTAATTTATTAGGGAGGCTTGAAGGTCGGGTTCGACCAAAAGCCCGACGATAACAGCAGGGTGAAGGTTGGGGTTGAGTCTCTGCTGACCCTTAATTATGAGCCAACCATCAATTTGATCAGGTTTAACATAACATGGAGAATTGGAGAAGCCCCTCATCAATTGTGGTTTTTTAATTTTTTTTTTTTATTGTGAGGTGCATATGAGACCAACTGTAGCTTGGTTATGCTAAAACAGATGCCGAAAGAAGCCCCTGATTAGTGAGATTACCGTGTTTTAATTTTCTTGTTACTTGATTTGGAAACATCATTGCAAAAACTCTATTCTTACTAACAAAAGATATACTAAAAGTATGCTGACACATTATAATTGGTTCATTCTAATCTTAGTCATTAAAACCCTTTATTTTCATGGTGATATTTTTCATTTCATTACACCATATTATGTTAGTAAAAATTTATTATCCATTTTGTTAGTACACTTAAAATGGATAAATAGATTGACATCTACATCTTGACAAGGAAGATGTTCTAGGACTTTAGTTCTTACTCCTTAGCCCCTCATTGGAGCTTCCCGTTGTTGATTGGAACTGATCCCACCTAAATTAAAAGCTGTTACTTGTTACATACAATTGCACATGTTCACTTTTTATTAAAAAAAAAGTACAGGAATGTTTTTGCTTCTGGTACCACGTTCCCTATTTCTCAACTTTAATTTTCTATGTATGTGGATCCTACAAAATCTTTTGTAAAGTGGTAAATACTGTTGTCTAAGGGCAAATGACTGGAATGATCCATCGATCATGTAAGTAAAGGGCAGATTCATGGAATTGTAAATGAGCTAAGCAAATAAACAAAAAATTCACCAAGGTGTAATGAGCCATGTAAGTACGCAAAGGAAAGATTCACCAAGGTGTAAATGGCAATTTATTATGTACACTCATGAGCATGTACTCCCATATCTATTTTATATATATTTTCTTTGGGTGTAAGTAGTTATGAGTGAATTGAAGGATATATTTCTTATGACGAACTCGTATTTAAAATGTTGATATTATTGAATGGAAGTTAAGGAGTGGATTTAAAAGTTAAGAGTCATTTATAGTCGATCTCTTACATATATTGAATCAATAGACAACATATGGTCAGACCAAACTTCCATTGTGATTTAGTTGCGAGTATGAGATGCTTGATCGACAGAAGATCAAAATATCAAGATATTGACATGTACTTTTATTGCATTTTTGCTGTAATGTATATTGTACTGACACCTTCTTGTTAACTTATTAAACCTTCCATAATTTTTTAGTCGAAAGATTTTGAGGTCTTGAACCGTCTAAGCAGTGGTCAATTGTTCATCTATATCGATAATTTGGAGGCTGTACATCATTTGGCATAAATACAGAGGGGCCAAAAAAAGATACGAAAATAGGATGGTTATACAAACAAAAACAAAGGACATAATAAGATTGTAAATGACAATATCTATGAAAAAGTCGAAGAATTATCTAAAGTAGGGGTATCAATGATCTCTATTCAAAGATGAACCTTGTTGATGATTAGGCTTTTTAATTTAAAGGGCTATTGGCAAGAGTTAAAGATTAATTCTTTAAAGATTAAAGATGGCAGTATGTTCCTTTTTATGTGACTATATGTACCATATTAATTCATATTTGCATGGGAGAGAGCAAATCATGCATCTAGTATCAAATAATTGAAACTTACTTGACATTCATTAATTTTATACTGCTCTTAGCTTGAGATTGAAGATGGAAGATACAGGTGGAAGCGATGTACCACCAGTCAATATAGGCGACCAAGTGATTGGGATGACCCAAACAGATATTCCTCTGCCAAGATGTCTTGATCTTTTGGATGGTAAGTTTCACATTAATCCTATATAAGGTGTTACCGATAACCTTTTTCAACTTGTTCAGATTTGATCTTCAGCCATGATAATGGCACTGGCGTATGCTTAGTTATGGATCGTATATAGGGTGGACCAAACGGAACTTAATTCTCTTTATGGTTTCAGTCTTTGGTCTTCGTGTTATGGATCGTAGCCTCGCTTTGACTTTTTATTTTAAAATATGTGTGAGTTGCAATTTAATTTTGGCTTGGCTTGGGTATGTACACTATAGGTCCTGCTGAGTACTACTTAAAATGGGGAGTACCGCTACACCGAGCTGCTATGGAAAGTGATTGGAAAACTGCAGAGAAAATTCTTCAACAACAACCAAATTTAGCAACTGCATTGGTTGATATTCTCGGCATGAACGTACTTCACGTTGCATGTAGAGCCAACAGTAGTACTTATTTCATCAAACAGCTAGTGGCTAACTACATGAACACCCCAGAGGACTTAGCCTTGCGGTCGATGGAGGGTACCACAGGTTTAATGTTCCTTGCACAATCTGGAAATAATGTTGAAGCCGCCAGATTCATGATCGAAAAGAATGGGAGCCTTCCATTGGTGGAGTATAACATTGGCTATTATCCTGTGACTTGCGCTACTAGTTGGGGCCATGGAAAGATGGCATCCTACCTTTTATCGGTCACTGATTTACACCAAGTATCCATAGCTGATCGCTTTAATTTGCTCAAACAAGCTATCTTGACAGACCTGTATGGTAAGTAATCCATCTTAGTTTGATCACGTTACGTATATATAGTTACATGTAGATGAGCAGCTTAATTTAAGAATAGGAAAAAAAAAGTAGACAATTTTTTTTTTCCAATTAAAACTAGTATATTTGCAAGAAATCTAAGTTGTTGACATACATATAACCAAATTTATTTGGCGCGGTCTTGTATATATAGATGTAGCGCTGGAAATAGTGAACAAGTTTCCGGATCTTGCTTTATATAAAGATGAAGAGGGCAACTACGCTTTGCAAGTTTTGGCCGGAAAGCGTCTGAAGCCACATTCACCCCATGAGGGATGGTCGTGGACAAAATTGATAAGTAAGTGATGGTTTGATTAATTTGCATTGTACATATTTATAAATAATGTGGCTTTGTACGTACAAACAATAATTTTCGGTATGATGCTGAATCAGGTGGCAGATATGAGGCAAGGCAAAATAAAAATATGGACGATAAAGGTCTGGAACTCGTTGATAAACTTCGGGGACAAATCTTACGCGCCGGGACAACGGAACGTACAGTACTTTTAAGGCTTACAGTTCTTGATGCTGTAAAACATGGCAATGTTGAACTTATAGTAAAAATTTTTAGAACTTATCCCCCTTCAATTTGGGTGCTTGATCAGAACGGAAGAAGCATATTTTCTTTAGCTATCTTGAACCGTCAAGTTGAGATCTTCAATCTGATATACGAATTACAAGGGAGCAAGGTACCATGCGCAGTCCTCAGAGACAGAGAGAACAACAATGCTTTGCATATGGCGGCAATGATGCCTCCCAAAGAATCCCTTAATGTCGTAACTGGAGCTGCTTTACAGATGCAAAGAGAGCTTTTGTGGTTCAAGGTCCGTCACTCTCATCTCCCATTCTCACGTGTTCACATCTCCCTTCCCTTGAAAGCAACTATAAAATCATTCTAAAGGTTATGATTTTTAATTTGGTGTAGGAAGTTGAAAATCTTGTGACACCTGAAGCCAAAGTTTTGCTGAATAAGAATAAGTATACACCCTATTCTCTATTCACCGAAAATCATGAAACACTCAGGAAAGACGGGGAAAAATGGATGAAAACTACTGCTACTTCTTGTTTTGTGGTGGCAGCTCTTGTTGCAACAATAGCATTCACTTCCGCACTTACATTGCCTGGCGGTGATGACCAGAACAGTGGGATTCCGATCTTCCAGCGCGATCCAATTTTTATGACTTTTGCAATAGCAGATGCAATCTCTTTGGTTTCATCTAGCATAGCAATAGTGATGTTCCTAGGCATCCTCACTTCGCGATATGCACAAGATGACTTCCTCACATCTCTACCTTTCAAATTGCTGATAGGTTTAAGTACACTTTTCTTGTCAATAGCCTTGATGATGGTGGCTTTTGCATCAACTTTCTTCATCATTTTTAAGGCAAAGCTTCCTTTGACATCTATTCCTGCTGTTGTTGCCATCCTTACAACTATTCCAATTGCCATTTTTGCCTTCGACCAATTTCCACTTCTGATTGACATCTATCTTTCAACATATGGAGCAAAGCATCTTTTTCGAAATAACCACAGGATTTACGAAGAAAAGAAAAATGGTGGTCATGGTCATTTCCTACAGCTAAAGACTCTTGCTCTCAATTGGCTTGGAAGGAATAATTAAGTAGTTTCTTTCTTCCTTTTTTCCCCCCTTCCTTTGTTGGTTCAGTTTTATGAGATCATGTACGTGGATATGTTTATTATACTTCAATTTAGAAATAATTTTCTTTTCTGTATCTAAACTGTCAGCCAAATACAGAACTTTGATTCCACAAGTTATTGCACTGTCAATTTTGATTAATCTAGTGGATGTCATGTTGTTTCATTTGAGATTTTCTTGCTCAATTGGAGTATGTAAAGCTAACAATTAGCGAATGGCAAAGAGAAACAATTAGTTAGAAAAAGATAAAAAAAGGTTAGGGG
This sequence comes from Carnegiea gigantea, assembly GCA_029747015.1. Lineage (NCBI taxonomy): Eukaryota > Viridiplantae > Streptophyta > Magnoliopsida > Caryophyllales > Cactaceae > Carnegiea > Carnegiea gigantea. The sequence goes on from JAKOGI010002082.1 coordinate 76,164, forward strand.
ATAACACCACATGAGAGAGGTAAGAAATACAGCAACTCCAGAAGATAACAATCTAAAAGTACTGGAACATCACTTAATGAACAGGTCGATAATCTATTATCTTTGTTTCATAAAAATTTGAGTATCAAATTATTGTTGAAACTAAAGATACATTATAATTTTATGTTCTCTTAATTCAACCATTATGATTTTTTTTACCTCCTAAATCTCAACTTCTTGGAGGGGTAGATTACATAATTAATTAAAATATTTCCTCCAATTAAAAAGGATTTAGATCACATGAAAATCTTTTTTCAGAAGAGATGTACGTTGAGCAATTTATTTGTTCACCAAAAGCTAAAGTTTATTCAAAAGCAAAATGAATAAAAAGGTAGGAATTTATTTACAGACAATTGTAAATGTTCGTTTATCAATATGCACTCATTCTTTTATGAAAATGCTATAAGAACTTTTTGGCTTTGGTACACATCCCTTTTTGTTTCTCATTAATATTCGGTGCGGATCCTACAAAATCTTTTGTAAAGTGGTTAACTAGTAACGTCCAGAGGGGACAAATGAATGGAACGGTTGATAACAAAAGAAAGATTCATATAGTTGTAAATAAGAAATGTTCACCAAGGTGTAAATGAGTCGTGCAAGTAAACGAAAGATTCACGTTGTGTGTATGTGCGTTTGTGTGTGTGCACACACACGCGCACACACACACATATATATATATATAGTGAAGGAAAGTATCTTTTTCGTAATAACCACAGGATTTACAAAGAAGAGAAAAATAGTGGTCATGGTCATTTCCTAAAGACATTTGCTGGAAATTGTCTTGGAAGGAAAAATTAATTAGTTTGTTCGAGTTGCTAATCATCGTTTCCTTACTTACACTCAGTCCACCCCTTTCTTCTTCTTCTTCTTCCTTTTTTTCCCCTTCTTTTCTTGGTTGAGTCTTATGAAATCATGCAGATATGTTTTATTATGCTTCAATGCAGTAATAATTTTCTTTTCTGTTTCTTAATGAGTTTAGCCTGTCATAATGTAAAAGTACGGAAACATCTACTGATGAACTGGCCATTCTATTATTCTTGTCCAAAACACTTCAAATTACACGTCTTTTAAAAAAGCGTTAGTCTTTTTTTTCCTAAAAATTTGAGTATGAGATTGTTGTTAAAGGACAAATTGTAATTTTATGTTCTCTCAATTCAACCGTAATTTTTTTTTAAAAAATTTGATGGTAAAATGTTTTTACCACCGATGATAATTAAACTTTTTAACTATCCAAAATCTCAACTTCTTGGACGGTAGATTACATAATTACAATATTTCCTCCAATTAAAAAGGATTTA